>JZLH01S0028118.1:42322-56709 GCA_001188425.1 Eucidaris tribuloides | reverse complement strand
CTTACCTGGGGCAAATTAAAATTTTGCTTTTGTTTTGGAGAGATGTGAAAATTGATTGGAACACTCTTATAGTCCAGAAGTGGCAAAGTCAAAATTTAACTTAACACTTGAGTGCTATGGCGAACCTGTCGCAGGTTGACTTCATCAGATTACTATCGTGCGAACCTGTTCGCGAGAAGACAATCGGATCCAATATCTTTTAATATCGAATGACAATCGTCACTGAAGTTCCTACCAATGGACATTTATCATAAATGAATTACAGACAATGAACAAATAAATGTAGTTAAAAGGTATTGTTTGATCAGCATTTGCGATTTTTAGAGAAAACTCGCTACAATTTGGAAATGTTCTACACCAATTCAGTCCGTAAACAATCCAGTCCTGGTTTAACACACCTGGATTTTTAGCCCAGCACCAAAGTGTTAAAAATCAAGATGTGCATTAAAGACTTTTGAAAATTCAGTTTCAATTTGGTGTAAATTCAAATCTACACAGTAAGTAAGGTCTTAAAAACACCTCCAACAAAGCATACTGTCTGTAAAGTAGGCATTTTCCTCATATTGGCAGGTAACAAAATATTGTTAGGCAACTAAATGGGAAAAAAAAAAAAAAAAAAAAAAAAAAAAAAAAAAACAAAGTTTGCTTGCCCACTTCGGGCAACCAATGAAAAATAGTTAGCATTGAAGATCTGCACAATTCTTCAGGCCCAAGTATTTTATGGTGCAATATAAATCGGTATGGTGATTCGACAATTTCTCAGATTAATTTAAATAATGCACTGTATTTGCTGATATTTACAGTGTTATATCTCTACCTTAGGCTACATGGTTATAGAATGGAAAAGTTAATCACTTTATTCTGGGTTGATATTGATTGACCAGAATGCTTAAGCTTCATGTACAAGTATATTAAGATGATAATTTTCCAAATTATGCCAATGAACTTTACTTTTTGTGTTGTGACAGTTGTGCCAAGTTGTGAACTAGTTTCATTCTGTAGGTGGCCTCACTCACTCTCACACACTATGTATTAAATTTCAGTATATCAACGCGATCATGATTTCTGTCTGCTTTACAAAAATAATAATATCAGTTGCAGCAGCAAAAAAGAATCCATGTTTTTACTTTAATCTGACATTTGGAAAAAGGCATAAAATAATGCTGTGATATCACAATCAGTTTAATACCATGTACATATCAAATTAATACCATCTTAATCGTACAGATAAAAATTTTACTCTTTCACAGGAAGATCAAACAACAATTTGTAGGTGTATATTCATCTACACACGTAGATTCTAAAAAAATAAATAATTGTAAATATTTCTTATTGTCTGAATTTTATTTGCACCACTGAACCTTTCAATTTCTATCTACTATTCCAGAAAATGCAAATAATTAATGTTAGTCTTTCAGTATTGCTGAATTGATCTAACGTTTCTGTAAAGTTGCATTAATCATTAGCGATAATATACATAATCAATTAAACTGCATCAGTAAAAATGCACAATTAGTCCCGTCAACAGATGTAATAACATAAGCATTACTGAATAACAAATTCCAGTTCATAACTTGAGCAGATAAATGGGGGGGGGGAAGGGCATTGAAAATGTAAAATATATATATACAGTACATGCATTTTTACTGAAGCGAACATCAATGTCAAATGAACAAATAATAATGCCCATCTGGGTCAGAAACAAAATGTATAAAAGAATTAATAAAATCCTACATTAGCATATAAATACAACCAATTTGTTGGGACTATACCAGCAAATAGCGATGCCGTTATTAGAATACTTCATATGTGCAGAACAATAGGTTATTATGCTGGACGGTGGCGACATAGATTAGTGCACCGAGACAACCCCATTAGATGTGGATAACGAACATTAGATAAGTCAGCCGAAACTAACGCAACGACGGCATCAAGGTGAATCCAACAAAATGCCATCTCTTCTGAATCTCTTGTCCGTTTCTTCCCGTTCTCCATTTCTATTTTCGTTTGGTCTCACAAATTATTTTCCTAACTGTCGATAAAGATCAGATCAGGTATATTTTATGAAACTGCGCTTTCAGGTATTAGTGCATGTCAGACTTACAGATATGCAGTCTATCTGTAATTCATTTTATTGTCTGTTTTATTTTAAATATTTCCTTACCGGAAAGGATTTTTCTAACCTCTCCTAATTTGCCTAGCCATTTTCTTAGGGTTGCAATGTATGCAGCAAATGTTAGCAAATTGTAGCGAGGGTTGTGACTGCTACAAACAAGTTACGAAAAAAAAAGGAAAAAAATAAATGTTTACTAATGTGTTGCATTCACATCTAAGAGTATTGGTGTTGTGTATCTATTCAAGATAAATAAACACCATTTTAACCCAGTGTACGTCAAGACCTCATATTACAAAACAACACGTCTTTCGTTTGAGGAGATTTAACTACCCTCCCTCCCCCACCTCCAAAAAAAAAAACAAGAAAGAAAATTATGATCTAATTGTCCGCACAGCAGCATTTGACAGATGTTTTGCAGAAACCCAATACTACATATCCTTCCTTTCACCCAGGGTGCCCCCGACATAAGCCGCTTGGCCCGATGGCAACGGCGGAAGGAAAACATCAGATTCGGCAAGTATTTTGGCGAGTGTCAACTTAAAAATACCTTGCCCGAATCGGGCCAAGCAAAAATTTGATAAAGCAAAACCTATCATAATCGGCATAAAATACTAATATTGCTATTGAAACAAAAAAATGAACTAAATGGTTGTTTTACGCGAGAAACGCTGGCCTAAAACATCGGCATTTTTTGGCTCATAATGCGTTCTCCAAAGTCCAAAATGATTCGCGGACGGGAATGAGAGCGCACAGCAGCTTTGATCTCGAAGGCAGATTCTACCAGAGAGGATTTGAGTTGTCTTCTTAAATCAGTCCAGGAACAACACAAACATGGGTGGAAAATTGCACGGCAAAGGATTGAAAAATTAACGAAGGATTCAGTAAGAACTCGCTGAGAAGTACCAGTAAAGGTAAGGAACATGCTTAAAACACCAGAACAATATATTACAATTACAGCCACCTCCCAAAAGTTCGCTAAATAGCCGACTAGAGATTGCTTAGTCCCACATGTGTTAAATGGTGTATGTAAAAATCGGGAATTCCAAGACTAACTTACGATATTGCTGATAATTTTCTGCACTTGAAAATGATAAATCTGACCATGAAAATATCATAAGAGTGTCAGAAATTATATTTGTGATATTATAAGTGGACCTTTGAAAGGGATATTTGGTAAAAAAAGTGGCAAACTTAGCAGCTGGAAACATAGCTTCTGAACCCTTTCAGTCACTGAATTTACATCCTGGCCTGTGGGGTTGGAAGATGCCAGGTGTGGTGTCCAGTTCACCAGCTACAATGTTTGGGAATTGTAATTATACATTTCTGAGAGGATAATATATTTATGAAGTTTTTAATGTCTACAGATTAACTCTTGGTGGTATAGGTGGTGATCCGGTGTGGGGGAAAATGACCCCCCCGTTTTTTTTTGTGGGAGGGGGCTGACCCCCTCCCCTTGATTTTTTAAGCTTAATTTCCCCCCCCCTAATTTGTTAGCATTTTTGATAGATTTTCTATACACTGTCAAAGTACTAAACACTTTCCTGTAACACTTTATGAACACTTTTAGTTAGAAATTCTGTGTATCATCTACATGATATCAAAAGTTTATGGTTATTTTTGGAACACTTCATAAACACTTGAACATGTTTCATGAACACGTTTAGGTGTTTATGTGGAATGAAAATCATAAATGCATCAACAAACATTTTTTGTGAAGATGTAAACTCTTCAGTGTTTATGTGTTCATGAAAAAATATTTGACTTTTTTTATGATTTTCAACACCTAAACGTGTTTACATTTTTCAAATTAAACTTGTTGAAGTGTTTATGAAGTGTTCCAGAAATACACATGAACTTTTGATATCACATAGGTGATACACAGAATTTCTAACTAAAAGTGTTTATGATTTCTAGATAAACATGTTCAGGTGTTTATAAAGTGTTACAGAAAAGTGTTTGTAAGAGTGTTAAGTACTTTTACAGTGATATAAAAAAAAAGATAAAATGTGATGGAAACAGTAAAAACTTTATTAAGGGTGGGGAGAGGGGGATTTCAAATTTCAACTTTTTTTAACAATGACAATAATTAATGACATGGTTTTTTTTTTTCCAGTACAAGGGTGTAATTATTTTTCCTTTGCTGTGGCATCCCCCCTCCCCCTGCCCCCACACCCCTACACACAACATGAAATTGTTGCTACTGCTTGCTGGAACACAATGTCATAATCCTTCACATCCATAATACATGTATAGGATGAACAAATAAAAATAAAAATATAATCATTGACTTTGATAAATGCAATAAAAAATATTGATGTAAATGGTTATAAATCTATATTTCTATAAATATTCATCACAGACCACACACAGATCAACAATATTTCTATTATTTTTTCGGGCAAGCAAAAATTTCATTCGGGCAAGCATTTTTCAGCTGTTTGAAAATTCACTTGCCCGACCGGGCAAGTGGCCAAAAAAAGTTATGTAGCACCCTGCTTTCACCTTAAAAAAAATATATATATATGTATATATAATCATCATTATCCCAGGCAGCATACAGATGTTGCAGAAACCCAAACTACATATCTGACTGTGTTATTTCCTCAGGAAAAAAACTCTATTCACCATACAATGACCAATAAGTGGTAGAATTTTTTTTCTTACTCTTAATATCTTCCGCCTTATCCGCTGGCATTCATTTTTATGAAGAAACGCTCATCCATTCCGAATAGACAACTAACCCTGGACTACTACTACCAACAAAGAGAGACCTTACCTAACTGGCCCCCACGACAATGTTCCAGTTTCACGCTACATGGTTATTGAGGTCACTCGCTAAACAGGAATGACAATGCCATTATACTAAACAGACCCCTGAAAGAGTAAATTCCTAGGATGTATTCTGACAATAAACAGTTCTTTTATGCTCACCATTTCAATATCATTCCATGGATAATGGTTGCTAAGCCCCAGAGAGAAAAGTTCTCAGACCACACAAAAGATCTTTGTGCTCTTTCGCTTTTCTTTTCCGGGTTTTTTCATCTCCGAACTGATAATAAACGGAATCATTCTGCCCTCTTAAAATTTTTGAAATCTATTTTTCTTCTTATTGTCTAGACTCTGTGTACAGGCACTTAAAGGATTAGCTTCAAGGATTATATTCGCACAGATGCAAATATGCTTGATAAACATTCTTTCCAAATGGTTTGCCCACCATAAGAGTTAACAACAATGCCTGGCCATGACAGCTGAGTTTAGCCATTCACAATGGAACGTCAGCTTATTATTGTTTCACTTCTTCATAAAATTTGACAAAAAAGAGGGTAACATGAATTCGGAGGTACAGTGTAAAAATTAAAATGTAAAATATAGTGAAATTATTAAAGGTGAAAAGATACTGCATTGAGTGCATTCCATGCCATATTTGTTGGATTTTCACTTTCATTTGTTTCTCACATTTCATTGCTGATGATGCAAAGTCTGCACAAAAAGATAACCACATGTATGTAAATATATGCCACATGGTTTATCACTCCAATATCAATATCCCTTGATGCAAAAATGACAGTCAATATGATGATATTTGATAATGCATCATTAAACTTAAAGACTGTCTGAAAAGACTAATGGTCCCTGTGACCTGCTGTGACCTCTCCCATCCAATTTCGGGCAGAGTTTGCTGACAAGCAAAGCAAGTAGGTCTAAACAATGCAGCGGCAGCGGCGAACAAGGGCATCTGTTGTCATTCCTGGCCGATCCCTGGCAAAATAGGAGGGGTGCCCCCCCCCCCCAACGAAAAATGACAAAGAACAACACACACTAACCGCAAATCACTGCTATTCCACTGATCTTCAATTCGCATTTGGTCTGTGCTCATGGATAATAATCTATCACAATTATTTGTGTATACGTGATGGTGGCCTCCGGACCTAACAAAAACTCTCAAAAGTCGGACCATGGAGAGACAGTCTTCACACAAAATGATGTATTAAAAGTAAAAGGTCTTGCAGCAATAACATTGATCATTCTGACCTGAACTCTTATGAATATATTAACCCCACCCACTAGAAAAATATATATATTTTTTATATAACAAGCTATTGGGGTTTGTGCATACTACTCATTGCTCCACATGATACATCAACTTCAAATTAAAAATTTAAAATCATGTCTTTTTCCACTAAAATAAAACATAGGCCTAGTGTTAGATATGTAAACCATTACTTCGATGACAGAACTTACTTTAAAGCCACTGGCTAACATTTACCACTGTTAAAAAAAAATCTGAGCTACATGATTCCTCGTGCAACCAGTGTCTTTGATAAGGTCTAAAAATGAAGCCCTGAAAAAATTATATTTCAAAATGATTATTTAGTGCTTTAAAAAAGTGAAAATTGTAAGATGACCGGATTCACCAGCCCATTTCCTCCCATAGACTTCCTGTGTATAGATCTAGTCTATTTTTTACTCGCCCAGAGTATTAATTGTTTATTCATTCATATCTTGCCAGTGGCAGCATAAATTTTCAAACTTTTGTATTCTCTATTAAGCTCAGATATCAAAGTTTGACAATTTTTTCAATTGAAGCTCCACAATGTTAGCCATCACCGTAAACATTGACTACTTGAAGGGGGTAAATGGGAAGGCAGGTACTTTTTTTTCTATTCTATATTCAGCTTGGAGTAATGCTTCCAGTTATTCTCTTAATTAATGAGCATGAGATAAAAAAAAAACAAGATTATTGATCATCAACTTTGGAGGTATTATATCAGAGAATGTATTTTTCTTTTCACATGAATTCACAGGAGAGTTAAATACTATGGAGCCATAATATTTGATGCAAAAATATAGAACTTTGATGTTTCATCTCTATAATGATGCTCAAAATGGATAAATTACTATGTATAGGTTTGAAAATAATGTTGAGTGGCACTATCAAGATATTTATAACTGGATTGTGATGACAAGCCATTCTACAACAGTGGATTATTTGAATTCTACAGTCTATGGGGGTGAGGGAATTCAAGCACATGTAGGCCTATTGTAAAAAACACTAAACCAGGCACTACAATTTTATGAAGCTTTGGAAGTGCATTTTTATTTTGGCAAGCCCTTAACAGTATTTTTACATATCAGAGATACTGAAAAAAAAATAGAATTTTAAATATGCTTTTAAATGTGCCCTAAATATTATACACACTATCTATCTATTGTGTAGAGATTTACCAATGAATACAAATTACCTTATTTAGGGTATTATACATGTAGAATATACCCACACTTTTATTCAATTTTGTTTTGAATTAACATGATACACTTCAGATGACAAAGCAATTATTATTGCAAAGTGCATTTCTCCTCCAAATAATTGGATATTTATACAGATAAGAATAGAAAACCAGCAAAAATGCACTCAAACAAAAAACACATTTTCACATTCAACGAGTCACAAAATGAAAAGCATTGTTTTTAACACAAGTGCAGTTACATCAAAGCATATGGTATGCTTCACAATGAAATTTAAAAAAAAAAGCCAAATAAATTTCCTTACAAACCAAGTAGTCAGTTCAATAATGAAATCATAAAAAATATTGCACAAAACTAACAATAGTGAAGTAGATATCACATAACACTAATCCTAACCAAGAACAATGAGTGTATTCATGCAACAGCATCTGCCAACATCTGGTGAGATTTGTTCGGTATGAAATCGGCTTTTGTCTAACCGTAATAGTTATTGACACAGTTATGCCACGTTTCTAAGCCATATTTTTCTTTTAGTATAGGGAATGATGGGAATGGACTCATTGCAAGGTAGTCACAGTTAGTTTTGATCTTGATATCTGAAGTACAAAATGTTTCTAGTATTCTTCTTCATAATCATAAATTAAAAATAACTTTGTGATATCAACCATGTTTCTTCTAGTATGAACATGGATACATTGTATGATTTTCAGAGCAGTTTCGATATGGTATTGTTTCTGTTTGAATTTGCAAAAGACCACACATTTGATTTAAAGTACACACTGTTTATAGTCTTGTTGTTGTTTGTAAATCATAACCCATGCTGTCTTTGCAACCATGTTTCTCTTTGTACGTGTATTGGTACAACGAACATGAATTCATTCTATGCTATTCACAGTAGTTTTGATATAACTTTGTTTCTTTTTAAGTTTGAAAACCCTTTGATTTACATCTGAAGTACATACTGTTTCTAGTGTTGTTATAAGTAAAATTAACTAATTGTCTCTTTCTGTATGACTACAGTGAACATGTATTCATTGTAGAGTATTCACAGTGGTTTTGACTTATAACTGCATTGTTTCTGTTTAAGTTTACAAACCATTTTGTTAAATAGAGAAATAATGTACCATTTCTAATGCTGTTGTTGTTGTTTAGAAGTAAAATATAATTGGCAGAACATTTACATGCCTATAGATGTATTATGTTTAACAATTTCAGTATTTCTGGGCTGGTAGTATTAAATTCCTGTTTGAACCCCTGTTCATGAAAATCCTTTACCCATATCAACAATTGGAGCTTTTCATACATGTACAATGTATGCAAAAAACATTTGCTGCATATACATGTACAGAATATTTTTTCTTATCGGTGTGAATATTCTCTCTTTCATTGATTCAATGGAAAATGTGATAATCATGGAAGGTGCACATACATGTAATGTATTGTCAAAAATTATTTTGCTCATATTATGTTATGTGAACATAAGTGTATTGCTTTTTTCAAAGAATGTCAGAATTTGGAGTATTCATTTGATCAATAAAATTTCTTAAGACAAATAAAAAAAAATACAGCACAGTACTGATAGCAGCAGATGCATTTTTGATAACACAGTACAGTTCAGTACTGTGGTGTGAATGCTGAATACCTTTGTAAATGTGCAGAAAACATTGATTCATGTACACTGTAGTATTGATCAATCCGCAAAACAGAATGATTTTTTTTTTTTTTAGGAGGCATGACTCCCAGCCAACAGCAAATTCATATCAATTTCACAGAACATAATTTTGGGAGATAAAAATTATATTTTGTATCTGTTTGTTAAGTTTTGCCTTTGATAAACATTGTGCAAGGATCAAAATATTGTCCCCTCTTGTTCTCTGGTTGCTTTAGTGTATGTATGCAGTTTGAGTTTAACAACCTTTCTAAGTTTGTCACAATGTTACACATTCACAAAAAGAGTACAAAGTTCACATATTTCGGGGGGGGGGGCAGCTAGATCACACTCAGTATTATGGTATAAAACGAAGCCATAAACAACTGTGCAGAGAAATAAAAACAGAACGACCAATGAATGAAATGTACGTAAAAATTCCACAACTCCTAACACCACAAACAAGTCGTTTTAAAAATAGATCCGGTATTTCCTTGGAGCTTGGAGAAGATGTCATGTGTGTAACCTCGCCAACTCAACGAGCCTGTCCTTATCAGCCCGAAACCCAACAAAAAGTGGGTCAGAAACGTACACCAAAGTTGCCTAGCATTTTTAACGTGAGGTAGACAGACTAACGAATAGCATTATAAGTGTACACAAACAAATGGCAAACACACTTTCTATTCACAGTTCATCCTAATTCAACGATAAAGGACAGCTGTCCAGCCAGTGAAGAAATAAAAAGCCCTGTGTGGGGTCGTTGTGGGGTTATTTTGACCCCCTTTCGACCCCAGACGGGGATAGGGTCATCTGCCATGTTGGGGCATGGGGTTAAAGGTTGTGGTTTGATTAAGAGAGTTTATTTAGAATTTGAAAGATAGATAAAATATTTTAGTGTGACTGATTTGACAGCATCAGAGAAACATGTAATGCTTCTGCAGCAAGTTGAATCAATTGGGCAATCCTTGGGGCATACAAAAAGAGTGCTTAGTCAAGCTATTAGTACCTAGTAACAAACATTTATGCATCATAACAAAATGCTAACTTCAGTATAAAAGATACTGTTTGCTCTGAATCAGATTTGTGCAATGGATGATGCTACCAATCTAAACAGACTTAACTCTCATCTGAAGAAGAAAAAGAACCATGATAATTATAACAATAACAATGAAAAATAATAATCATTTCTGTAATATGCTTTAAAACAGAATATTACAGGTGGAGTATAAATTGTTGATACTAAGTAAAAAAAAAAAGGGTATAGTATTATTATTATGTCAAACACCAGAAAACAGCATTAAATAAAAGAAAATATCTAAGTAAAAACTTATAAATAAATGAAATAACTAAATACATGCATTACTGGTATCAATATACCATAGAAAAAAAGTAACTCTAGATGAAAAATATATCTTGCTATAATTATAAAGGTATGCGTGACTGTACCTGTACAGTAACTTGTAGATTACATTTACATTACCTTTTCAGATTCCCATTTCCTGGAAAATTCACAGTTTATGCATCTTCAAAAAAAAATAGTTGGCTCTGTGGATCCTGCACATACACAACTGTTGCGACATACCAGGAAAGTTCTGCAAAGATATCACATCATCTCCAAAGTAGTGAGGGAAACAAAAGCTGGTCAATTTGCCAGAAAGACTTTATAAACAATGGCAACAATGTTGACATCAAAACTGACCAAAATGACGTATCACAGGCTGACCACACCAGACCAGTCTATAAATCGATGTTTGAGAAATACCATGCATTGAGAGAGGTCTCCGTTAATCGTTCAACTCTTAATTGGAAGAAGAAGTATTGTTATAACCGCCGTCAGTCGAGCTGTCACGGCGCTCAACCCGTGACCAGCGAGCCTTTCCCGAATTCACGACTGTCACAAGATGCGTCTGATAAGAAGAACGCGACATTTGGCTGCGACCCGTCTCTCTACCGTTCAGCTGGCTGGACCCAGCCTCTTGGACTATTGGTTTTCATCGCGAGGAAATTGGCTTAAATTCTCGGCTTCTCGTCGAATTTTCGGGGCTGACATGGGGAGCCAGGTGAGCCACACGTTGGGAGATTGCCCCGAGTTCTTGCCCGCTGAACCGCCGGGCGTGTGGCGTGCGCACGGCTCGTGAGCAGAGATAACGGCGCGACTTCCTTCCCCAAATTGTTGGCTTTCCGCGGCTGAAATCTCACCGCCCTCCCCTGAGAATTCAGGATATCGGAAAGATCCTCTAAGTGAAGAGGAATAACGGGCCTCTTTACCTCCGTGGGAATCTAGAGTCTTTGTTTACAGCTTTCGGAATTATTTCAAAATACCGACTCGCTTGTTCAAAAGTTGGCACAACACCATAAATGTGGTGAAACAGGTCACCGTCTATCACATGCTGTACAGTGTAGGACCTAAATCTTTGAAAAAGTTCACTCGATAGGAAAAGGGTTATTCATCTGCAATCTCCAGGTTGTCTTCTCTTTCTGAGAAAAAAAATGTGTCTACTTTATGGCATTCATAACGTATGTCTCTTTTTCACGCAAGTTTTGATTTTTACATCCCCATATATCTTTAATAATTATTTATCTATTAACAAATTGATTAACCTATTTATTTATTTATCTATTTATTTATTTCATATATATATACATGTATATATATATATATATATACACTTTACAAAGTTAAAAAAAAATCAAATTAAAATTGCATGATTAAGAAACATCACAAAAATATATGTATACTATTCTTCAACAGATCTCCGTTCATAAAACTAGTATAAAATACAAATTAGATCTAGCAGTGATAATACCATAATTTTCTATCAATAACAGTAAAACACCAAATCTTAACACAAGTATCTTCTACTTCTTCCATCGCAACTTAAACAAAAAACTATCATCTAGACTCCACGAAAGACAAATTGCAAAATGCAGTTTTGAAAAACTGTAGATTTTTAAAGAAATTCACATAAAAGTTTTATAAACTTACACAGAAATTGTTCCAAGGGCATCAGGCAAGACTGCAACACGAGGAAAAATTTGGACGTCTGACATCAATAGCACATTTAACACGTTTTGGCAACAATTTGAGGTGACTTTTTAATTTCTAGCCCATGTTGTTTCTCCGTCTCATTTATTTGAGGAAGTTACAAGCTTATTTGGCCTTTTCATTCAAGGCTTTTTAGTCCACTTCAAATACTGAATTACATAGAAATGATTTCTATGTCTGGGATTGTGCACAAGGCGTGCCTCTCCTTTGCAACGATTAGCCAATTGTTCAATAAGTTTTCATTTCAGCAAATTTTGACAAATCAAGTAAAATCCTACAGAACTTAGTGTATTGACGACGCTATTATATTTATGAATCATTCACACTAATTCTCTGTTAATCGGTAAAATCGCCGAGTTTCTTGATTCAGAGAAATAGTCATTTTGGGGACTGGTAATCCTTAACAGAGCCAAGATTGTGATGTATTGGCTCATATCAGAAAAGCACAGACAGCCCAAGACTGGGGGTCTAACCACCCCTGTCTTAACAAATGCTAAGTGACAGGTTTCCAACATTGACCAATCACACAGCTTAGAACAGGTTACTCCATTAATCCAAAAGGGGTGTGGGTAATTCAATTTCTTTTACAAAAATTTACACTTTATCACAAAACTCCACAAAAAGTAACTTGAAATAAGGAGAGAGAAAAAAAAGAGGCATTAGGCATTTCCTAAGTGGACTGATTTAATACGGGTAAAAGGCTTGGCTAATACGGAACACACCCAAAATACAATTTTAATAAAATGATTTCCGAACGAGAAAAAAAATAATTTAAGAAAAAAGGTAAAAGACTAGAACCTATCAAACCAATTTGTTCTAAATCAGTGAAGATTTTCTCCCCCATGTGCTCATTTATCCGGGGTAAAACCATTTTTACTCAGAATTCTTAGCCACTTCCGAACTGAAGTTAACAACTTTGAGGGGAGGGGCATGCGCGGTTTAAGGCAGATTGTGATATGGGCATGGGCGATAGTCGTATCTCTGGCAAAAATCTCGGGAATGTGTCGGTTTTAGCATTATTTCAAAGCATCTGCATGTAAATTCAGGATGTCAGCTAACCTTTTGCAACTTCAAAAAAAAAAGTGCAATTAATGTGTCTGCTCTCTAACATGAAACATTCAACAAGTATAAAAGATGACAGTTTTCTGTTTGAATACTAAGCAATGATTTATTAGTGCATTTTCTCTATGCACATAAAAGCATTTATCTCAAATCCACAAATTTTGTCTCATGTGTGAGACTTATGTAACGTTTGCAGAAAAGTTTCGGAGTCAAAAACTCAAATTAAACCTACAGTATCTCCACATACTTTGGGTTATCAAACTTCTCTACCATTTTACATGTCACTCATTTGAAAAAAGTTTATCAAAGTTATACCTCATCAGAAAGAGCAGAGTCTGCTCTTTCTGATGAAGGATTACTTGGATAACCTTAATACCTTATTAACCATTTGGATGCTATAATGTAAAATATAGTCGAAAATCTATTTGCAGTATAAAACAGTGTCAGAGTCTGACTGACAACTTTCACTTTTTGGACCAATCAAAATTCCCTGACTTTTCCCTGATTTGAGGCATTTTTATCAAATTCCCTGACTTTTCCCTGACTGGAAAAAAGTGAAATAATTTTCCCTGATTTCCCTGATGGGCTGGGAACCCTGATACCTACTTTGGAGATAGATAAACTGACAAATCATTCATATTTTTTGCATTTGGAAAACGGATACTTAACTGCATTTATTTCTTTTGCATGAAATGTGGACAAAAACAAATCAACGTGCTATGTACAACTGATTCTTGTAAATCAACAAAGATATCTTGGAGCATAATGCTATTAACAGAATCTGTGTCACTTACTCCTATGGTTATTTCAATGCCATCCAGGACAATTTAATTTCAATATAACTTATAACATGCTTTCTCCATAGACGCTAGCCCCAGATACCTTACTCGTAAGTCTCTAATGGGTTAAAAAAATGCACAGATAGGAAATAGTGCTTAGGCATTTTAAACAAATTAGTGTGATGCTCATCTAAATCTTGGTGTAGATTGTCGTCTTCGCGATGACCACGTTTGTGTCTATTACCAGATGAGAAAGTGTCGGCCTTCTATGTCAGTTTACTGGTTCATGTGTTAACGACGATGATATCAAACTCGTTAGCGAGCCAGGAGACACCGAGAAAAAATAATGGCGGCAAATAGAGACAGAGGACTGGATGAAGGAAAAAATACAACGTCTCCCTTTCTTGACGCACTTTTTCACAGTTCAGTGCTATTATTTGCCTTCATCCGCTAAGAATAATGGGGAGAGTGAGCAATAGACGGGGAGAG
>JZLH01S0028118.1:4383-14797 GCA_001188425.1 Eucidaris tribuloides | reverse complement strand
GTCATTCACTGACTTTTTACTTTTAAGACTCCGGCGTCTTTTAAGACCATTTTCGCAAAAATTGAATGTACCGTTACGATGCTAGGCAAGTATTAATTAGTACATGCGTGTCAGCTCCAAAACATTTTATGTACAAAATCAGTGCAAGTTCTTGTTCAATTAAGTCGTATAAACATTGATATTTTCACTTTTATTGGCTGCAATCAATTTATTTCAGCATACTTATGCTTCAAAAAGGGTCTGCAACAAATTTTGCTGAAAAAAGTAGAAAAAAAAACAGAGATACATGTACATAAGAAATTAAAATATATAAAAAGTTAATTCTGATATGACAATTTGTTGTAGATAATTGTTAGGAATGTCAAAAAGAATATTTTCACCCAAAATCATCATTCTCCAAGCTACTTTAATTGAGCTATATTAGGGAAAAATATGATTGTATGCCTAAATTTGTATAATTAAAAAAATATATATTTTTTGAAATCTAGCTACACAGTCTTGTAGATTTGGACTCTATACACATGCATTTTTTTGCGGGAATCCCCCCCCCCCCCCACCTAACTAGACCAGGAATAGCCCAGTTCTTTAGGTATTAAGAAGGTCCATTCTTTGACAAGGTATATGTCATTTTAAAGCTGAAAATCTCTTCTGTCAGAATCTGATAGACATGTAAACTGAAATATCATTTCTAGCAAATTTTTGTTTGGTATTGTGATGCACTATCACAATATAAATATCATAAATATAAATATATAAATATTGAAGTGAGATGTCTCCAGGCTCTACTGATAGCATTAGGTGTGCATGCAAATTATGTCAGGATATTTCACACAAAATACTGTATTAGATCCAAACATTTGAAACTAATGAATTACTATATGTGTACTGGGTGTAAATAAAATTTGAGATATGTCAGATACAAGTCAAGTGTGTATTTCTTTTTGTCGTGCTGTTGACACAAAAAGAGAAAATCCATTGATGTTGTTAATAGTGGTACTGAACAAAGTTTGTAAGTGGACTATGATACAGGCTCTGTATGTGTATGTGTGTGTGTGTGTGTGTGTGTGTGTGTGGTGGTGTGTGTGTGGTGTGTGTGTGTGTGTGTGTGTGTGTGTGTGTGTGTGTGTGTGTGTGTGTCGTGCGGTCGTGGATGTGTGTGATTCGTGTGTGTGCGTGTTTGTGTGTGTGTGTGTGTGTGTGTGTGTGTGGGGGTGGTGTGTGTGGTGTGTGTGTGGCGATGTGTGTGTGTGTATGTGTGTTCAATATCTTAAATTTACTAACTACTCTGCTATATCTTCACACACACATACACACACACACACATGTGCACACACGCACGCACACACACACACAGGCACACACACATACAAACACCCATTTTTACAGACACACATACACACAACCACAACACTATGTACACATAAGCATATACATGTATCTCGTATCACATATCATCACCCCCATACAGTACTTTTCAGAGCATGCGTATGCTTGTCCTTCCCTTTGAAAGCACCCCCTATCTCGGGACTACCAAACTGTCTGAACCCCACCCCATTTTGTGGGTTTTTTGCAGGCTTTCCACCTGTGACATTAATTTATCAATTCAAGAATTTCATTGGTATAATATCAGAAACGAATAGATACACATGTTACAAACAATTCTTATTTTTTTTCTCACAAATTGTATTTTATTGTAAACCAAATTACACTCCTGATTCAGATGTTAAGAAGGTGTATAAAATGCACTCTGCAGTATCATACATTTGATAAGTTGAAATACACTGCACTGATGTTTGCATAATATGGTTTTATCTGACTGCAATATCAATGGAGGAAAGTAGCAGGGATGGAGTGAAGACCAACCGTTCCAAAGTCACGAAGCTGCTGGAAAAATCTTTTTTCATATGGACTCTGTACATGTGACTCAGTCCGAGGCCAAGGTCAAGGCCAGCAAAATCCGGCTTCGACCCCATCCCTGAAAAGTCAAGTTTTTGTTAATTCAACCCACCGTACCCTGTGGACTGACATCACCAATTAATATCAATTCATGACTGCCTTTTGCTATATCCATGACCTCCTGATTTCTTGAGTTCAAGTTGTAGATATCTTAGGGCTGTTATCTTTGAGAAATTCTTTGTCAATAAATTGCTGAAAAAAATTTTGCCAACATCAACGATTGTTGACAATAATATAAGCCAAATCAATCAGCCAGATAAACAGTGAAATACCATTAATTGAGCACAGTGCTGCAATACATCGTAGGTACCAATGTATCTGCACTCATGTATACGGTTCACTGGCCACCTATACATTTCACTGCTTTGTCAGTATCTCAAAACAAGCACCCTTGGAAAATGTAAGGGCGTACACCGAGTTGTCAGCTATTGTTGGTAACACGATTCCCTATTGATATTGATATAATGAATAGGACTTTTATTGATATCACTAATGAGAAAGGGCTTGTCGATAACGGTAATAAGATATCTACATCCAATCCCACATCCGTACCATGTTTGTGACATTTTTCACAAACCACTCTCAACTCAGCAGTGAGGTGTACTTCCCATCAGAGAATGTCTTCTTTAGAAAAGCCAATATGACAACTCTCCGCTACAAAAAAACCTGACTTAGTGAAGTTTTAGTTTGGGTTACAATAAAACCACCTGAAGTTTTGTCGGCTCAAGCCACAAAGTATCACATTTTGTTTTTGCTACAAACTACTGAGGCCGAGCGCATAGAGACTGATCTGTGATATTAACGGTATTATGCACTAGATAGCAATGCATAGACTATGACAGAGCCCCCATGAGCAGTAATTAAATACCATTAATTGAGCACAGTGCTGCAATACATCCTATGTAGGTAACAATGTATCTGCACTCATGCATCATGCAGCTGTGATATTACATAATAGTTTGGAAGCTGTAGCAAATTCCGAAGAAGAAAATATATTTACTTGTCGTCAGTGAACCCCTTTTACTTTAGGGACCACATATTTTATTACATTCACACCAAAACTTAACTTTGAACTAAATAAATTGACCACAAATGACAGAAATTCAGGTGTTTGTAAACAATTCATTCATCATCCAGAGTTATGCACTGTCTTTACTCAACAACATCAGAAAACAGCTGCAGTTTGTCAGCTCCATTTTTCTTAAAAAAACTTCCCTGATTAGCTTATGTCAATTGGCAATTTCCAGATAAACATTATCTATCTCTGGGTACAGGTCAAATTTGGAGTATAAATGTCTTTAAAAATGGACAAAGTTTGTAATGGTTTTGTCCAGTTATCTACATGCTCCATTGCACTTTTTTTGTCCATTGCATTTCTTTGAAATGTACCAGTACAATCAAATCTGTCTCAGTGGCCATGTCTCTATAGCAACCATCATGCCTACAGTGGCCATTAAATTAATTCTCATAGGACAAATTATGTTGGAAAAACTTGTCTATAAAAGCCACATTTTTGTTTCCCTTGGGTGGCAAATACATGTATAAATAGATTTTACTGAAAGAACATATTGTACAAGCAGCACACTACATCCAACATGACACTCCCTACAGCACTTGCTTGTTACACTTTTTTAAAGTGTTATAAGTTTCTCATGTGTTTGTGACACAGCACACCTTCCATTATGTCCATCAATGCTAAAGGTCCAATGAGCATGAGCCACATCACGTACATTGTACAATGTTCACACGTGGGTAGGTCCATACAATCCAACTCTTTGGTGACAACTTTTTTTTTGTGATCTTCCGACATGTTTCAGTGTATATCATGCTCATTCTACTGCATTGGTCACATGGGCATCCGTCCGTTCATTTTCCCAGGACTGCAGAGACAGCTCTAGTTGCCCCGAGTGATGCGACTCCAGCCTGATGTACGCCTTGGATGAGAACAATAAAACAAAAGTAGAAATATCACTGAAGGTGATTAAAGGCTCATGACATGATTGCAAACGCCTCAAGAAGCAAATGAGTTTGGACATAATTATGCCAATGTATACACCACCTGGAGTGTAAATCTTGGCTGGAACAATTTGTCCTAAATTTGTTAACTTCTGTAGAATCAAGCACGAACATAACAGTATGGAATTACTCATGTGAAATAGAAAGCTTCACAACAAATTTGCCTGTCACAGTGGATACTGATGGTAGTTCTTTTAAAATGAGTCAACATTTGACACAAAATTCTTACAGCAGAATCCTTGCATAGTGAATAGTTTTACCACAAGTTGAGAACTACCTCCAATGACGCTATTCACCGTTAATACCCCTACTCCATCAAGATGGTCTCATGTGCCATTACTATGGCAACACTTTTTCCTGGCACATTCAACAAATCTGTCTGGTTGTCCTTGGGGTCACTGTCCTGCTGGGTAGTTGTCAGGGCTATAGTTTAGTTCGGGGCCGGGGGGGGGGGGGGGTAGTAATATTTGAATATAGAGCCAAAACAGAAACTGCTAATTTTTTAGACCTATACTGAACATTCTCCTTTTCTACAGGTCAACCACATCTAAAGCTATGGTCACACATACCAAAATTGGCCTGCTCGGCGGCCAGGCGGTGAGTTTTTAGCCAATTACGCCGGTCACCGAGCGGCAGCCGCCCAGGGCATCGTTCGGTTGCCACTGAAGTTTGAGCATGCAGTTTAAATTCTGGCGGCGCCTGCTCGATTTCGGGAGGTCATTAGTCGGTCACTACCCGGAGGCCGCGGGGAGTAGCTCCCAAATTTTGCCCAGATTTGACCTGAAATCGATGGGTGACTGACAGGAAATCGACAGGGCGCCGCCTGATCATCGCTGGGGCTTTACAGCCCGCTCACCTTCTCTAAGAATCGCTGGGCGATGCCTAAATTCCAACGGCGACCGAGCAGGCTATAAATCGGCCGGTTGCCGCTTGATATGTGACCGTAGCATAAGACACATAATACAGCATATACACAAAAACAATATTTAAAGACTAATTGAAGAGTTTGATCACAAAACAGTTTAACTCCACTTCAGTAACTCTGGAGAAAAATCCATTTCTTTGCCCAAGTTTGTACATGCGCCTATGGAAAAATAAAAGTAAAACCCAAGATACTTTGTACTTGCTTGTGGAATTTGGCTTCAAATTTCATACTGTTGATAGGTAAGTCAGTTGTACATATGATGCACCACGCCATACCCCGGGGTACCAACTAGAAATTTGCCATTTTGTTGAATTATTTATTTAATTTTCAGCACTGTACCCTGGGTTACAAAATTATGTAAAAGTTATGAAATAAGGGTGAAAATAACACATTTAAATTCATTTTTACCCTATTTTTCGTAAGTTTATGCCTTTTTGTTGTGCACTTGCACAGCCTCTGCATCATCACCACTGATTTCATCGATCATAACTGAAAGAAATACATTTTTTAACACAAGAGGGCGCTGCACAACGCGGTACCCCGGGGTATGGCGTGGTGCATCATATGTAAATATAAATATCTCAATTTTGGTGGAACTGGAGTTACCCCGTTTTGCAATCAAACTCTTCAGTAATACTGGATATTACTTTACCTTGATAAGATCACCTCCATCAAGTTGATTTAACCTTGTCTCATTGGCGAGGGAGCTAGTCGGATGAAGAAGATTATATAAGTTGACGAGATCCACAGCATCATCAAACCTAGAAATCCAAGAGTACAGAAACAATGTAAGGAATACCATTTAAACTTTATTTCAAGCTTTCAAAGTGCATATTGAGGTAGAATTGGAGAAATACTATTAGAAAAACACATCAAACATTAAAAATTGATCATGATGACTCAAAACTCACATTTTTAACCCAAGTGGAAAATTACTCCTTGCAACCTTTGTCAGTTTTGTGATGTATGGTAACATACATAGTTTTAGACCTTTAACCCACTGCCTCCGAGATTCTGAAAATCCTTTAGTGTTAAAGGGACTGTAAAATCGCAAGTCGTGGGTGTTTGGACCTGGCCCGACTCCGGTAATATTCAGGAATGCCCGTATACTTTCGGAAAACAAATTGTGTGGAATTCCCTATGCAGCACGTATTGATCCGAAGAAAAACGATTAAGCCCACCTGACCCTCATCGGCAATTCTGTTCACAGCTCCACGATTGTTGTTACGCACCACTGAACTCTACACTACGTTGCATAGAGTTCAGAGTTACGCACTGCCTTGCAATAGGTGCAAGCGTAACATAAATAAACGTACATGGCTTACGAGCGGCGCGTCACTTTAACACAGGACACATCCGGTTCCCACAGCTAATTGGTTAAAAAGTATTCTGCACTAGAATTAAACTGAAGGAGGTGCAAAAAATGCTTACAAGTCTCTTTGAATCATATCTGTTAGCAGTCCATCTATCCTCTTGTGTCTAACCAAGTAGTAAGCCATACCACCAAAATGCCTTGTGGAACGCAGGAGATCATATTTTCTTGTTTTATCCAAGTCTTCATACGCCTTCCGATGAATCTGAAACGACAGAAATATTTCACGTACTGTTATAACATCAACAACAAATGCAACACAAAGTGTAGCATCACCTTGCAGGGTACAAATAGCCCATGTACATGCACGTCAGACAAGTTACCTCCTTTGGACTATACTATCATATTACTAGGCAAGAAATCAAATTATAATGACTTTGACAAAATTTGAGTTACAGTTTATTACACATTTTATGTTGAACTTTTTTTAAACATGTATGGAGGAATATAGTTGCAATATTGCATGCAGGGGAAAAATGAGAAAGGCGGAAAGAAAGATTACCATCAAGATGACAAGCAGAGATAAAATTCATAATAAGGTCAATTCATTAAACATCAAGAATTGGAGCTATTAACATGTGTTTGGTCCCATTGGGACTTTGAAATATGTTCAAAATAGATAAAATTCAATATAGAATTTGGACTTATAAGAAAAACTTCCTTTAAAAAAAATACAGAGCAAATTGGGACTGTCACAAATATTTGAGATACTCGACATTTTGACTTGTGCGAAGTCGAATTGTGCAAATTCATCTATACTTACCCTTATAAACTCAGCGGCATCTGGTTCAAATTGTACACACACAGCATCAAGAAGGAATTCATGTAACTCATTATCCAATATGATCTGTTGTACAAACAAGAGATAATAGAAAGTAAATACATGTATCTGATGAAAAGCCCTTAAGTTTACCATAGTATGTCATGAGCTCAAATCACACATCCACATGGGTCTGTGACCTTTGACCTCTGACCTTTCAAGTTTCAATTCTAAAATCTAATCACTTCATTGATGCCTACATGTATAAGTTTCATTCAATCTGATCAGTGACTTTTAGGTTAAGGCTTCAATGAGTTTAATAGAATGAGATATAGTGGAACCTCAATATAAAGAGGACGGATATAACAGAATCCTGTAATAACAAGGGCACTTAACAGGTCCCAACTCTTTATATTTCTTTGTTTTTGTACCCTGATATAGTGAGAAACCTGATATAACAAGGTAATTGTCATGGTTTTTAGGTCCTCGTTATGACAAGGTTCCACTGAATAAACAAAGTCCTGAGACCTTTGAACTTCAAAATCTAATCAGGTCATTGTTGAATCAACAATGGTGATTCATAGTTGACCCAAGTTACATTAAAATCAGACGAGGTGTTCTTAAGCTAAGGTTAACAAGCCCAAATCAGACATACATGTAGGGCATCATGACCATTAACCTTACAACCCTAAAATCTAATCAGGTCATTGGTGCCTCAAAATATTCTTACCCAAGTTACATTAAAATCTGATTAGCCATTGAGTTTCTACAGTGGTAATAAGCCCAAATCGGAAATGATTTAAGCCCTCTGATCGTTGACTTTTAACTCCAAACTCTAATCTAATGGTGACCGGGCTTTCAGTGTCATTGCACCTACTCTCTGGAACAACCTACCTATCCACGTCCGTGAAGCTCCAACAATAAACTCATTCAAACAATTACTCAAAACTCACCTGTTCATGCAATCCCTGTAATATTTCTCAACTATGTATAATTGTAATTGTGTATATTATGTTTGTTACTTAGTATGTGCTATAAGTATTTAGTATAATTTGATTTTGTTTATGTCCGTTATTTACTTGGGTTATAAATTATGTGTAAGATTGTATTTTATTATGTTGATCTCACCCTTTGATTATTTCTGTATTATCTTAAATTTCCTTTACAGCGCTTAGGCATCACAGATTTATTACACTGGCATTCTAGAAGGGGTTCAGAATACTAGCATTCCTGATCGCATGCCTACCCTATTCCCGGCACGGTAACATTCCGCATGCATCGGGAATGGGCCAATTAAGCCTCTATTCATCACTGGGAGAGGATTAAGTGGGGCATTCTGGAATGCCCTACGAGATAGCTGGATGCACTGATTAAATCATTATATGCAAAGTTCAATCATTGACCATTGGTTAGGTAACAATAGTAGCTTTAATCTTGCATTCGGAATGATCCGTTGAATGGGGCATTGTCGGACGCGTCGTAGAATGGATATGCTTTTAAGCCCCTTCTCTTCGCATTTATTGATAGATCTTATTCCGGCTGGCGCCATGATGGGTTCTTAAAAATAAAAAGGATTCTAAACCCCTTCTAGAAGAGTCCACTTGTAATAAATCTGTTTGGCCTTAGATCTCTTATAACGCTTTATAAATGCTACTTATTATTATTATTGTTGCATCATAGTACAAACTTGATCCTCCTACATTGAAATCTGATCACTCATCCTCAAGTTATTACGGTGATGAGCCAAAATCAGAAATGCTTTAAGCACTGTGTATAGAATTTGCCATATTCATGAATGCATACTGTACACATTTGTAAATTGTAAAAAAAATTCATTACATGATGAACACCCATACCCTGTAAGGGTATGATAGTAGACTAGGAATTGGTATAATTATGTGAAACCCTAATTCAATTCAAAATCTGATGGTAACTATAATTCCAACCAAACAAAGTTTTTAGCTCCTACACTTTGCTAAAGGTTCTTAAACCTTTTTTTGTTCAACATTAGGGCATTTACATTTTTCTTCACTTTCAGGCATGCAAAAATGTGCCCTGCCTTCAAAGGCAAGGTTCACCCTGATGACAAGTTGATTTGAAAAAAGCACAACAATAAGAGAAACATATTAATGAAAGTTTGGAGAAAATTCACGAAAGAATAGTGGAGTTATGAACTTTCAAAGTTTAAATTTGTGACGTCACATGTGAGCAGCTTCCCCATTGTCATGTACATTGAGTGCAATTTTCTCAGAAAATTGAAAATCATGTTACCTGCGCATTCAAAATATAATTAGAAACATTATTTCATGCATGCTTCTTTGAAAAAAAAACCCATTCAATTATCATGAACCAATATAAAGTGACAATTTATTGAATTAATATTACATGACAATGGGGAAGCTGCTCGTATGTGACATCACAAAATTAAAACTTTGGAACTTCATAATAATAATAATAATAGCGCCGTTCTTGTATAGCACATAATACACACGAGTCGCACTCCGACTATCGGAGCGCAATAATAGCACTTTTTATCAGCACAGGTTAAATTTTGTATTAAAAACTGAGTCAAAAGACGTAAAATATGACAGAACTACCAATCATTGTGGTCATGGCAAATGATAACATTGTGTAATTTGACGGCTGCTTGAATCTTTGACTCTTTATCTTTCCTTTACGTTTCCACTGTGAATCCCATAACTATAATCAAAACAGAACTGCAAAATGTAACTTGACAGGCCTAATAATCGTGCAATGCTATCATACATGTTTCCGTCATACGTTCGCACTCACTGCGACTCCGACTGCCGACACCCAGAACAGAACATAAGCAATCATTGTGTCATGGCAAATTGATAACATGTGTATGTGTACCCTACTTCGATCTTTGACTCTATCTTTTCCTTTACTTTTCAACTGTGAACGGCTCATAATCTTTAATCAAACAGAACTGGCCAGAAATGTACTTGGATCAGACATAATCGTGCCAAGCTATTCATACTTGTGTCCCGATACGTGCACCACTGCGACCGACTTGCGCACCCATGGCACCCCACCCCACACCACCAAATCTTAACACACTAACGCTTGAACACCGAGAGTCACTAATAGTCGAGACATCGTACGTATGGTGACGACTCGACTCTCTAAAATGCTGAAGTCGTGCACACATACCTGTCTAAGGTTTATGCTATACCAAACCCGCTATTATTATTATTATATGAAGCTCCAAAGTTAATTTGTATCGCACATACGAGCAGCTTCCCATGTCAGGTAATATTAATTCGATAAATGTCATTATATCGGTTCAATGATAATTGACATGGCGTTTTTTTTCAAAAGCATGCGATGAAATTAATGTTTCTAATTATTTTCAAATGCCACA
>JZLH01S0028112.1:2670-13103 GCA_001188425.1 Eucidaris tribuloides | reverse complement strand
TCATCATAATTAAAACAATGCAATATCAAAAAATATCAACCACCTGTATATCTAAACAACATTCTCGGATAAGGGAAAATACATATAGTGAAGGGAATCAATATTTAATCAGTATTTATTTTGAAGATTAAAACATATATATTTTTTTTAC
Organism: Eucidaris tribuloides; assembly: GCA_001188425.1. Taxonomy (NCBI): domain Eukaryota; kingdom Metazoa; phylum Echinodermata; class Echinoidea; order Cidaroida; family Cidaridae; genus Eucidaris; species Eucidaris tribuloides. The sequence continues at coordinate 12,952 of JZLH01S0028112.1, read as the reverse complement.
AACTTAAAAAGGCATATTTATGACGTATAACTTCGAGCCTTATCATGAGAAGAAGAGAAGAGAAAAGTAAGAAAGAAAGAACACACAGAAACACAAGTGTGCACATGCATAAACACACCTCAAATACACATCCATCGTGCATGAGACAGACTCGGGCGTTTTTACTTCGGATTGATTGTCTTTTCGATTGAATAAGAAGGTCATGTAATATCATAATACACCCAAAGCGTCGATGAAAAGTTCGATGACCTTTACTTTGGGCTGTGGTCGGGTTACTCGTTGGTACAGGTGGACAATATTTGAACCACCTTATAGATAAATTCATGCACCCCTGCTCTACATTTCTGAACCTATACCAGTACTGATAACGCAAGCGCAGCAAACGAGAAAGAAATTAAGTGATGAATAGTTTACAAAATACTGTAAGTGTCGATGCATGTTTTGATGGATAGTCAGTAAGACAAGCCATAAATCATGCGATGTAATAATAGAATTCCCGAGCACTAAGTCATGCGCCACTGATACGAGGGTTTCACGCATGAAGGAGAATATGCGCATGTCTGGAGATGGTCGCTGGTTCTGTACAACTTCATCTTGTAGAAAACCTGCACATCGCATCTCATCACATGTTATCTAGTCTAGACTCAACATATTGGTATCAAACAGGGCAAAGTCTATCTGTGATTCTTGCAATCATTGACATCCATGTATGTCTTTTTAACACATTTCGATATTATAGCCGATACAATTGGGTAGCCTTTAACATTCTACAACATTTTTGGCCCATTTTTGTTATCTTGGTGGCATCAAAATATTCCGGAGATCGTTACCTCAACCAAAGCATTTTTTCATCACAATCTTTACGACCTATATGTCAGGGGCATCGATCCATGTTTCGGATTGGGGGGGGGGGCAAAAGTGAAAAGATGTCCACGCGCCAAATTGTAATACAGAATTTTTGAAAAATTGACAATTTTGTATGTTAAATAGTATTTTTATGCCATGTTCAATGGTTCGATAGTGCTTTCCAATGCTTTTTAAAGTTTGCATTGCATATTATGATTTTTTTCAAGTTGTCAAAATTATTGGGGGCAAATCGATATTCCAATATTTTCATTGGTGCACGGGGCGATCGCCTACCTGCCCCTTCCCCCCCCCCAAGGATCGACGCCTCTGCTATTCATAAGCAAAGTGTACGCTGGTAGAATACATGATTGTTGTCTTCTATCAGACAGAAATGCTGTTTGCCTTGCACTGTGGGGAACAGGGTGTCCCCACCTTTCATTACTCGTATCAAAAGAGGGTGCTATTCCATTCTGCCTCGGATGTGCATCTTTAATGATATTCACCTCGCAGCCCACCCAAGTCATTTTTATGCCCCACCCACATCATTTTCAAATCCATAATTCCATGTTATCCACCGGAGATAAAGGTTACAGTGGTGGATCCACTGAGCTGAATTTGTCAAGCCTTTTTTTGTTGTTACGGACCCCTTTGTGTCGGTTTAAAAGGAGGGAGAGGAGCAAGAAAAGCTAAAAAGACAGCCCGTTTGGTTTGTCGACTCATGCTTGTGAGGCATTGCCAACGCCCCCCCCCCTCCCCCCCCCCCGCGCATCCGCTTATTATATCAAACTGTGTAAGGTAGTACCAATATATCTCGTACGGCATCCTTATCATCATGGGGACGACAGAATCGATTGATGTAACGTTAAATCGTTATCGCTATCGGGGGCGCAGGTGTTTAAAATTCCCTTTCCAAAATCTGTCACAAGCCACCGTGTAAGCGCCATCCTGACAGGGCCACACTGAAATGTTTCTATTATTCATGTGTAATGAACTGAAATTAAGGGGGTTAATCGGATTACAGGACTCTTCGAATCTTAAGGGGTTAAAGAAAGTATAAAATTCAAAGAAGAAAATAAGTGACCGACAAATTCGATTGGGGTGCTACAAATAGACAAAATTAAGTGTTAGATAACGGGGAAAAGTTGATCAATAAAGGGTTCACAAGAGTTTGGGGAATAAAGGGGATAATGATGGGATCGGGTAACATTGACGTCGGCACTTATCTATGTTGTATGATTCGGGCGGGAACAATGGCAGGGATATTTTGAGAGTATGAATGTTGTTTCAATGGGAAAAGTAAATCGTATGACGAGGGACCTAGACAAAACTATGGGGTGATTTGGAAGACTAATTAGCTGATTGGACGGGAGTAAATTAATCGAGTAGTCCGTAATGTACAGGGTTGAATGGGGATAAAGTTTAATCGAAGAGTCCTGATAATTAAACGGGCTGTAATTGGAGGGAATTTTGGGGCTTAATCCAGGGGGGGGGGGGGAATAATACTGAAATGTTCAATTTCAAGCAGTTAGGTTGTAGTATTGAATAGGTGCATGATCGTGTATAAAGTCCTGTCCCCAACCCTTTCATTTTGTACTCGACTCCCATCCCCCGAACCACCATCTATACATGTACTAACAAGGAGGGGCTGTGCTGAGATTCCTGAGAAGTTGCTACAGAACTACCCCAATAGAGTTGGCAGTAACGAGACATTAGAGGTTCGTAGTTTACAGAACTATTGTTGGTAAACCGGCCGATCGAGTTCGCGATTTGAACATAATTGGTAAGTTAGTCCACATCGATACCAGTTTACTTAGCCTGAACTCTGCGTGCCAAACTATACGTCTGCAACGAGTTCTACAAATAAATCGTTCCGGTCGTTGTAACGTTGGTCGTCGGAACCATTCTAGCAGATCATCATTCGTCCCATCATTTTCATAGTCATCAGGATTCCTGAGACATTAATCTTCACACGCAGAATAGCCAGGGCTGAGAGTTAAGGACTGGCTTCAGTTAATTGATCAACCGCGTAATTAAGTCCTGCAGGCTAATCGCGGCTAATGTCATTCCCCCTACTATATCATTTGCCCTTATCCTACCTTATCCTGAGTTAGTGTGGTATTGTACATTAAGTTAAGTTATATAATTAAGTTTTTTTGTTGTTGTTGTTGAAGAAGAAATCGGTTATTGAATTGATTTATAATTTTAATAATTTTTGAATATAAATAAAATAGTAATAATCAAGTGTATAAAATATTAGACCGAGAAGAGAGGAGAGTTCCAACCTAATCAAGCCAAATAAAAAATTCCATTCTTTGATTCTGATTTAAAATAATTGAAAGTTTCACATTGCTTGATTTATTGTTTGAATTTTCCCAAATGTGGTCCGTGGAATTGGTAGCGTGCTTGTGTGTATGGTATGTTCTTTTTTGTGTCGTTGTGATCGTGTCACTGTGCGCATGGTTATGGAGAGCGGAGCTTAGATTTTATAGCGAAGCGAATTGAGAGTACATGGCCTGAGTGAGTTTGTGACAGTGATAATTTGGTGTGTTCATACGTGTATACTCTAACCCCAGGGCTCCCAGCGGACCTGCAACAAAAAGGGGGGCCTGGATAGTCGGTTCCGGAATAGGGGAGCAATTGATTTCCCCCCGGACCGGGTGATGGTTAGACATGCCCTTTTGGCCATTGTCTCGGGTGATTACGCTCAGTTTCATGATTTAACGCTCACTGTGAATGCGATATTAATATTCATTGCCTATAAGGTTGTAGAAACGATCATGATAATTCCACTCAAATCCAAAACAAACTTTTCTAATGACTATTCTGTATGCCTACTGGTTACAGCGGAAATGTGTCCATGAATTCTTGTCTACCGTTTTGTCACCGTAATCATTTCTCCCTAAACTCACCCGTCCATTAATTCAGTCGTTTGGGTCTTCCAGTGCCAAGAAATGTTTGTAAGTCATTATTACTGACAGATTCAAGATTCAAGATGTTTCCTTTTCTTCCTGAAAAACACGGAAGTATAACAGCCAAAATACAATGGGACGACGACCTTAAAGATACTATACATGTATAACATAGTGGAAGCTCCATTTGAAAGAAAAAGGGACAAACTAAGCCATATGACATATCTGACAGTGAATGGTCAAATAAACACCATACAATACAAAACTGTACGCAGTCACGCTGTCACTCGTAAAAATGTACAGATACAAATCGGCACACGAATTACTGTCAGATGAAAAAAAAAAAAAATCCAGCAACACAGCAGTCTATGGGAGGATACTGGAATGGTTGCTCAATGATTTTCACTTTTGAAATGCACTTAATTTTCATTTTGAACAGCAATATTTCAGGGCTTCATTTTTTTATAAATTGCCAGAGACGCTGGTAGCACAGGAAAATCGTGTAGCTCAGATTTTAAAACACTGTCATACTATATGCCTTCAAAGGTGCTACACTTTTATGACTTTAAAAAAAAGATACGAAAACAACTCTATGATCATTAACAAGTCTTCATATGGCAGTATGGACATTATGCATGCATTACACAAATAAAGTAAAACGGCATATTCAGTTCGCAATTTATATTTACATTTTAAGTTTGATTAGAATATAAATATTCTAATTTTAAGCAAAAGCAAATATTCAAACACTATGTCTAACATATACAAATAAATTCACATTACTGTACGTGTACAGACGTGTGGAAACCTAGAGGCCAGGGTTGGGGAAAAAACGTGTTTTATTTTAAAAAAACCAAAAACATGTTTTTTTTAACGTATTTTATTGTTTTAAAACGTTTTTTTGCGAATGTCATATTTTTTATGTGAAATAAAGGCTGTATCTCACTGGCCTGGAAATTAGTTGGCGACCAATGGGCGACCCCAGTCTGTGTGACATCTTCTTGAGACTAGACGGGTCTCCAGGGAGTCACAGGAACATCAAACATGTTCAATTTTTGTTGGAGTCTTCTTCTATACCCCTTTCACGCTAGTCTCCAGCAGGTCTCGGAGAGATGTTGCCTCACCGAGACATACCCCGCCGTAATTAGCCCGGGTCTCGACTGTGGATCGTGCGATCGCCGTGAATATTTGCATGTGCATAGAACCGGATGCAAACTCGAAGACTGTTGGATTTTTTTATGCAAATTTATGTATAAAATCACATTTTTGCCTAGGACTCAATTTAAACAGCTCATAGAAGGCTAATTTTTGGTGATAATATTCTTTTTGACATTTCTAACAATTATCTACAAAAATAATTACCGAATCAGAATCAATTTCTTAACGTATTTTATTGTTTCATGAATTTCTTTGTATTTCTTTGTTTTTTTACCTTTTGAATTTTATTGTTTTTTCGATGAAGTTTGTGGGAGCACTTTTGCAATCATAAATAGCATGAAATCAAATCATTTGAACCAGTAAAAGTAAAAATAACCATACATTTATTGGATGAAAGCACAATTTGTATTGAAATTGTACACAAAATCACGTTTTTTAACAGATTTTGGGCTGACATGCACATATTAAAAGTCTCGCAGCGTTGTAACGGTATGTCAGATTTTTGCAAACTTGGTCTCAAAAGATGCATGAGACTTGAAAGCAAAAATTCAGTGAGTGGCGCGGTGAAAAAATGTTGCACGGCCGAATGGTCGCGAACTTCGTCCGGGTGGGGGGGGGGGTGGCCTATTTTAGCCCCCTCCCTCTTGTTGCGTAGCCTAATATCCCTGGGGAAGGGGCCATAATGCCCCACCGCCCTGACAATATTTCACGGATTATTCCGCTCGCGGCAAGCATTTTTACGCCTTTCGCTCTTGACTTTTTTACTCTTGAAGGTCGTCGCATCATCTAGAGACCATTTTTGGCGAAAATTCAGATATACCGCTTGCGATTGCTGCGCAACTTTTGTCATGCACGTCACCACCAAATACTGTTTCACTGATTATATACAATCAACTGCAAATTGTGCTTTTCTATGAATTACATATATATTTTCACTCTGTGATGGCCTGAAATTAATTAATTTTTTAGGCATATATAATGTTCAAAAAAGTTGTCTGCCAAAATATTTCACTGAAAAAACAATGAAAATAAAAAGCGTTGAAAGAAGAAGGAAATACATAAGTATATTCACGAAAACAATATAAATGCAGGAAGGGAAATGAATTAATGGTAATTTGTTTGGAGTTTATTGTTAGAAATGTCATAAAGAATATTTTAACCAAAACCTACCATTCAACAAGCTTTTTTAAGTGAGTTATAGACGAAAATATGATTTTAGGCATACATTAGCATAATTATCTAAAAATAAAAATGTATTTTTTGAAAACCTAACTACATGTATGTAGTATTAAAGATTACATCCAGCTCTATGCACATTGTGCATGCAAATTTCCGCGGTGATCATGTGACCTGCGGGGGGGGGGGGGGTTTGGGGGCCGAGTAAGTGCCCCCCCCCCGGGGGAAAACAAGACCAGAAATAGCCCAGATCTTTTAGGGTTAAGACTTCTAGTCTAAAGCAGGTTGCAGCGACATAAGGGAGACGTCTCGAGACCTGCTGGAAACTGGAAGAAGTCTCCAACAAAATCGAACGTGTTTGAAATTTGTGCAACTCTCCGGAGACCTGGCTAGTCTCAAACTCAAGGCGCCAACTAGCAACCATCCCCTATAAATGTCAACGCGACATCGCCATCACATTAATTGATGAATCAATGAATGTAATTAGTCTCCACAACTGTGGAGATGTCTCCAGCAGGTCTTGGAGATGTCTCCAGCAGGTCTTGGAGATGTCTCTGAGACGTCTCCACGACTTCTCCTCGGGGAGAGCCCAACCATTTTTGAGTCTCCCAAGTCGCCGCGGTTGCATGGTTGTGGGAGTTGCGGTGACATCTCCTCCAGTGAGATTAGGCCTTAAAAAATAATCAGAGACTTTACATGACAATTGGAATACAGTTGTTAATTAAAATAGATTGAGAACTTCAATTTGGTGTTGTATCTAAAAAGAATTTCTTTTTTTAATTGCTTCTTTTGTTTAAAAAAAAAAAAAAAACAACAACTACAAAATTATAATACAGGCATCTATGGAGCGTTTTTGTTTTTTTGTTAAAAAAAACGGGCGTTTTAAAACATGTTTTAAAACGTGTTTTAAAACGTGTTTTAAACGTGCCAACCCTGCTAGAGGCACTTGCACTTTTGTATCTGAGGCATACACATTCACCCAAATCACACAAGTATCAAGTGAAATAATATCATGATATATGTTTTCGCGAGGCGAATGTTAATATGACTAGGTTTACTTGTGTATTTTGACATTGATCTCCCTCTCACTCAACAAAGTTTCCCGTTTCTTTTTTTTCAATATGTTTTACGAAGTTTCCCATTTCAACGTTGAGTTCAACGATATCTTGTCATGTTTGGAGATTTGACACGAAAGATAAAGGTGCGGGGTATATCGCCTTGTATCACTGTATACAGTGCGTCCCAGAAAAAAGGAAACCGAGATTGATGAAGCTATTTTTATATCTTAATAAAAAATATAAAAAGAAAATCGCACATGGTTGGAAAGCATATTCTCTCTTCTTTAATTTGATACCAGTCACAGATATTCCCATTCACGCATGGCTGAGCAAAGACAATAAAAAGAGACACAGTCATAAAATCATTTGCACGAGCAAATTTGAAATTCAAACTGTCATGCTTGAATGTATTCAGAATATCTTCGACATTGAAGGACATCATTAAAAAGCCGATTTTATCTTCTTTCATATGATACCACATTTGTGAAAAATAAGCGTTGCATCAGTGAGAAAAGATAATTTGAAATGATGCTTGTTTTCAGAAATGTTCCAAAATGCATTCAATTACCATTTTTTCTGGATTTGGCAGCCAACAACCAAGAAATTACCTTGCGAACATGATGCGGAGCCTATTGTTGTGCCTGAGCAAGATATTGTGTGAAGTCAGCCGTGCGTGAACCTTTTTGTTCAGTTCGCTTCCAATTGCTCAAAATGTATCAATTTTAAAAAATCACGCTAAAACAGGCATGCTTTAATTTTACTTTTTCTCCGGCATACATTCATTTTTCATTTTTTACGCATGAGGTGTCAGATAAAAGAGGAAATTATGAATGTTTATGTCATGCTTTTGTTTCTTAGAAATAATTACATTTAGTACCATGAAAATGGACTAAAAAATGGAATATGCGCGTGCAAATGAAATTTTGGTAGCACCAATATCCATTGTTTTAATTCAATAATGCGTGAACGATTAATAAGTTATGTATCAAATGAAAGATCAGGAACAGAGCTTTACAAGCATACCTAATTCATTGAAAAATTATTCATTCCTTTTTTCTGGGACACACTGTATATGCCCACACGACGTCACACCAATGGGTCATGTGTTCACGACTTCTCTTGACTACGCCCGTATAGCCAGGATTTTTTTTTAATGTTTGCGCATAATTCCTGGGGCATAATTTAAAATAAGTGGATCACAAAAGGGATATATTTGGCCCGAGAGACAATTATTTTGTGAACCAGATGATTATCAAGCAAAAATCTGTATTTTCTGCGCAATCTGCTTTATATAGCGTCACATAGTTTGATTATGCACTCGAGTTTCAAGTAGGCCTAATACTTTTCTCATAGGGGGATTTCCAGGGTTAGGGTTAGCGACCGAGTGGTTTTGGAGGAAAAATCAAAATAAATCAGTAGTTGGAAAACTGAATTTGTCATGTTTGTAGTTTGTTCTTTCTAGCTGGATTAAAACCCTGATTTAAGCTATGTTTAATTGAGAGGATAAAGAAATTCAATTACAGAAAAGAAATATTGTATCAGGATAATGAAAGACGTATACGTACATTTAACTTTTCATACATTTCTCAGTTATTTTCCCAAATAAATCCCAGGGATTCAAAATAATGATTTGTTGTTGTTCTTTTGGAAAAAAAAATGACCTGTTGTATTTTTCTTTTCTTTTCTTTTCTTGATTTATTTACTTATTTATTTATTTATTTATTTATCTATCCATTTATTCATTTATTTATTTTTTATTTTTTTATTTATTTTTATTTTATTTTAATGTTTATTTTATTTCATTTTATTTTTATTTATGTATTATTTATTTATTATTTATTATTTTTTTGGGGGGGGTGGGGGTGGGGTTCTACACACCCTACGCACCGCTTTGCCAGTTTTAATCATAATCAAACTCTGTACACTGAATTATGTTTCACAGCAACCCACTTACATCATACATCATCAGTTTCCAGTGGGACCGGGTTAAATGACCATTTGCCTAGATTATATCAAGGAAGAAACAATCGAGAGTTTATCCAGAAATGGTTAGCGGGGAGGGGAGTGGGTCAAAAAGTCAATTCATGACGTCTGACATCATGTATTTGGTATACATACAAACAGAATTTTCCTTATTTATGATCACTCCCTGAGGTGAATGAAACGAATACTACAAGGAGCCTTGTTGGCTGGCCACACCGCACATTTCTGCTTTCTCTAATTGGCATTTTTACTGTACACGTACACGAGGCATCAGTTGGTAGACAATGTGCACATTCAGATAGTTTTACAAGCTACTACCTTTAACTGGAATTGACACAACCACAAACCGCAACTGAGATTGCCGAAATGTTTTCGTGGGATGGGGAAAGCACATACCCCTATCCCATACACAACCTCACACATGAATATACTTTACGTGCAAACGTCAAAGGAAAAATGCAGAATTAAAGAAGCAGTCAAAAATGCGCATGTGGTCCATGAAACAAATGAGTTGAAACTTACGCGAACCCTAGTGACTGTATAGTGTAGGCCTACATCCAGGACAGGAGTTTGACTTTGTGTATCGTGGTACTAAGATTAAAAAACAACAAGCGCGAAAACTGGTAGGAATTTCCAGGAAATCATTTATTCCACACAGTATCTGTTTGTTATTGTGATCAATAATGAATACATTTAGTCAGTAGTTCATTGGATGAATATGTACCACACTCACACACAAAGGGCGTAATATCAAATGGAGCCGGGGTGCTACCCCTCCCCCCCCCCCTCCCGCGCCGAGGCAGATGAGTTTCACCCCTGGCAAACAAACGAAATTTGCACCCCTTTTTCTGCTTTTAACAACTGTATTTTCTAATTTCCATCTCCCAAACCAGGTTACACCTTTGCACGCGCACGCGCGCGCGCGCGCACACACACACACACACACACACACACACACACACGCACACACACACACACACACACACACACACACACACACACACACACACACACACACACGCACACACACACACACACACACACACACACACACACACACACACACACACACACACACACACACACACACACACACACACACACACACACACACACACACACAACACACACAACACACACACACACACCACC
>JZLH01S0028101.1:44293-73829 GCA_001188425.1 Eucidaris tribuloides | reverse complement strand
TGTGTCTTTTCTCTCATCCTATATTGAACCATTCCTTCAAAATTCAAATCAAATCATTTATTTTCCACTTTAAAGAGCACTATATAACACTGTGGAAGACCCGTTTAAAACAATTGTCGCAACTTTGCTATCTGACATGTATAGCCTGACAGTGTTGAAATGGACAAATAAACACCTAGGACACAAAAAGTTCGCGACAGTTATGCTGTCACTAGTACAATATGCTGCGTTACAAATCTGCGCACATTATTTACTTCATCAGCCATAGGAATTCTGCAACACATGCAGTCTATGAAGAAAAGCTGGGAATGGGTCTCTCAGATGATTTTCACTTTAACTAGCACTTAATTGATTGTTTGTACACTCAATTTTTCAGGACTATCATTTTTAGCACCGCATCAAAGACACTAGGTAACATGCGCGACATCATGTAGCTCAGAGAGTCTTTTTAAACGTGGAAAACATTGTTATACATGCCTTAATAAAAAACATACAGAGGAAGTACAATTTCAAAATTGCAAATTCAAGATGACATTTTTACAATACAAATCGCTTTGAAGGCTAAAAAACAAAATATTAAGTAGGGGCCAATGAGACAATCAGAGAAGCCTTATTTTAAAATTAAAACCCCTAAAATGAATAAATTACGAATTATAGCTTGAAAAAATAGATATATATTATCAAATAGTCATATTTATTTACCCTTTCTCTCTATATATATACAATACCTTTCGCTGAATGCTAGCTAGAATGTGTGCGGGGCCTGATAGTGGAAACCTTCACTTTCATAGTCACATAATATTAAATCAGTAGTTTGTTTAAATAGAGTGCAGGTAATTTGTGTGTAATTCCAGGAGATAACTCCAATGAGAACAGAATCATTTTCATGAGATGCATGATCTCTCATTGACGTGCATTTGTCACGCTTAGGTTGCATTATGCATCATATTCAACTCGATAATGCAGAATCATTGTTGGCCGTAATTTGCGAATGTAATGGCTTTGCCGCATGGAAAGAAAACAACATGATAATAATAGGACCCCAAACTGTTGTTAATCAGGTATTGCAATATGTGTCAGCCGTACTAAAATTGAAACTCAAATCAATTCTCAAATTTCTCAAATCAAACTTAAGAGGATATAAAGCGATGTTTACTGAATTTACAGTTTGATCATTCTTAGTCATATGATATTTTGTTCATTCCTGTTTGGTCTCTGATTATTCGTCAGCAGTCGTTTGGTAAATGTCATTTTTTGTTGTTTGTTTTTTGTCCATGTAGTGTGAGTTATGCTGCTTAGCATAACATTGGCTAGAGCATTTACAAACAGAAAACTTGTCCATACAAACACATTGTAAACTCAAAAAACTGGACAAAAGCAATTTTGACATGTTTTAAGTAATTGTATTGCTGAACAGTCACCTGTGACTTAGTATGAATAACCAAGTATGCACATATGAACAGTAAATAATTTATCGATACCATTCATGATATTTAGTTTATATTTGTCGCGTTCGATTTGAAAAGCGGTTGAAGATCTAATGATCAGTCGAACCTCTCACTATGTACATTCCCTGTAACCAAAAATACCCCCCCCCCTTCTGTAAAGTGAGTAGGCTAACATTGTGGAGCTTCAATTTACAAAAAGTTCGTCAAACTTTGATATCTGGGTACATGGTAGTGTCAAGATGACAAATAAAGCACCCTAGAATACAAAAGTTTGGAAATTTTACACTGCCAATGGCAAGTGTATACATGAATAAACGATAAAACTGGGCGAGTTTTTATTAACCTAGGTTGTACACACAGTAAGTCTATGGAGGCAAATGGGCCAAGTGATCTGGTCAACTTACGATTCACTTTTTAAAGCATAAAATGACATGTCATTTTCAAGATAACCAATTTTTCCGTGGCTTCATTTTTTAGACTCTCAAAGTACACTGCGCATAGTCATGGCGGAATCATCCGTGCCTCAGATTTTTTTTAACTGTGGTAAATGTTATGCCAGATTACCTTTAAAAAAATGAAACAAAAAGATAAGCAAAAAAAACAACAAATAAACAAAACAAAACAAAGCTAATCATCTATAAAAACATTTAGCCGAGAAAATTTCATAGACACATTTACCAAAACTGCACTGCCCGTTTAATTGAGTTCCTGGTTGAAATCATATTGAAAATTTTACAATTTTATCCATCGGTAGGAATTTAGTGTGATTTTTTCCTGTAATTAAAAGGCGAGTATATAGAAATGCCTTTGCGCGTGAAAAAACTTAGTAAGGATGAATGTTTTTAGTAGGTGACAATTACTGGTGGAGAATGGGTACACTCTTTGTATTTGATCCATACTGGAAATTAATCCTCTAACCATAGATATTGAAATTAGATAATAATGATAACTTTGCCACCTGTATTTGGAATATTAAAGCGTATGGTTAACATTTACCGCAGTTAAAAAACAAATCGAGCTACATCGATTCCCCAACCTTTTATTCTAGTAGGGTGTTTATTTGTCCCAGTATGAACACTACTATGCTAGTCAGATATCAAAATTTTGACAATGTTTTAAATTGAAGCCTCCACAATGTTAGCCCTATCACTTTAAGATAATACAATCAGATGGTAACGCTATTCGAAGTTATCATTGACCTCAAATTGTGGTGAGGTGTTTATGACAATATTTCTGTTAGAGAATGCCACGTCAGAATCCAAATCGTAGATTGAGTTGTATGCCTGTGTAGTGTTTAAAACATTTTGCAAAGCTCAGTTTGGCCATGTAGTCAAACACTACAGCGGTTGTGTGCGTTCATTTACAATTTTGCTTACAACTTGACAGAAGATTTAAACTCTTTTTACATTTTAATTACAGTTGTGAAATTTTATTTAACATAAAGGCTGATTAATTTTATGTTGCACAATATTCCACATCTCGGTGTTTTTATGTTGTCCATGGAAGTTATTTTTTATGCAATGTTTAGATTCCAAATCCAGATTGCTAAATTTAGCAACTCATAGAATCAACTGGATAAAATATATTACACTCTGGTGATACCGAAAACTGAAAACTTTGGCAATCTTAATTCATTGTCACATATAAGTGATATAAATTGCCAACATGCTTTGGCCTACAATCCTGCTTATCGTAGATTCGACACCCTCGCGATTGATTTTTGGCAGGAGACATAAAACGGTAAAAGCAATTAGTAGGTTTGCAGTTTAGTTGGAGTATTCCATCTTGTTGTGGATCAGAATTGATTACGAATGCTTCTGTTCCTCATTTCAACTATTTTTCACTTTTCTTACATCTCTCCTCCCTGCCCGGCCCGCTTCCTTAAACATCCTCGATCAAAGCGATTACAGATGGGCGAGACTGACATCGTTTCGTTCCACCGACAACACGCCCGTGGACCTTCACAACGGCTGCAGACCGGCAAAACACGTCGGACTCTGGACCTTTCCCCTTCCGTGAGTCCTTGATGCGCTGGTTTGGATCACACTCCATCGTCTCTGGCTCTAGCAATCACAATGACATGTGATCGACGGAGGCTTTGATGCGTAAAGCAGAATGTTGGACAGATGGACTAATCAGAGGACTGGTGATAATTGTCTCATCCGTCATTTTTTCTGGATATATCTGTTCCATATGCTGATATGAATTGGGAGAACGGTGACAAGCACTGGTAGCGTATTTTGAAAGGTAATACATAGGAGGATTACTATTAACAGTGGTATCCAGGATTGGATCTGTTTCATCTTGTCTGATCTTAATTACATAATATAAATTGAAAATATCTCACCATGTTATTTATTTAAGTTCATCACACGTCGTTGTGGATGTGTTTAGCTGGAATATTTGAATATGATTTTGAGGAATCCTGAGAGTTTTTAAAGACACCAGAATCAAACATCACTCCTTAAAGTGTTTAAGTTTTAAAATCAAAGAACTATTAGTGTATAGAACTGCATATTTATTCAAGATATTTTTGGGGGTGGGGAGGGGATAGAACCTGGATTATATGACAAAGTGGAAAGTAAAAACGATAAATGGCTTAGAATAATCCAAACAAATGAAGAATATTTGTCATACTAGAATAGAAGCTGGAGGTTATATTATTTGAGGGAAAAAAAAACCCTTCCCTGCGTAAATGGATATTTCTGCAAATATAGTTTTCACATCACTCGAGAAAGATAATGTGATATTTGCGTTATAAAAAAGTCTGGTAAATGCAAGTACAGACCATTCCTCCAAACAATGTTCTATAAACAGTGTTGTACCAGAGAATGGAAATTATGAGAAATATAAAAGGTTTGTCTTGTTACCTCTTCCTGTAGATTTCCAAGAATTAATGTGATCGTTGATGGAATCCTGCTATAAATAAATACACATCAAACATGTAGAAGTTAACCTCTTGCGTGATAGTTTTTATCGCGCAAAAATTTCCTATTACAGTAAGCTATAACAATTAAAATCAGTGATTAGGGTTTCTCATTTCAAATTGGTTTACATAAGAAGTGAAAGTCCCAATTTATTAGGAGAAGTTTATTCGAAAATTTACATGCTGAGCTAAATATGAATGTTGAAATGATCATGTCACAATTCCACATTGTCACATACTCTAAAAATTGTGTAAGTCGTACTTTCACAGTTTGGAAAAATGTAATAAAAAATCGGATCCTGTGGGACAATAGCATATGCAGTTAATCAATTTTCTTATTGGAATGATTGCACCATTGGGGGTATAATATGAGTTAGCCACCTGTACCAGATAGCTGATATCTCAATCAGCCAGATTTGTACGAAGACAAAAACCTGATTCTTTGGTAACATTTTGCACTTAGGCAATTAGTTTATGAGCGGTGATTACTGCTGGCCAGCATTCAGCCAGTTCATCTGTTGCCTCTGAGATTCTGTAATTTCTATGCGCTTGATATGTAGGACATGTGGTCCTAAAGGCAGTGGACGTTAACTTCAGCATTATTTTATTATTCAAGCCTTGTTATGCTCGAGATAAGGTTGTAACAGGACCCCCGACTCAGGCCCGGACTTGAACCTTGTTCTTGAGGGTCCAACAATTATAATGTTCGCTGTTAAACCTGACTCCACATAATCTACTATTAGCAAAATCAAATAGTATCATAGCTTTGTATTAGAATTCACCAGGCCCTATCGCAATCTCACCTGTATGTTGCCTTGAAACACTCAGACTCCAGAACGGACCCATATCCATTTGGCTCCTGACCAGTTACGGGATTGTTGCCAATTACCACTGTAGGTTAACACTATATCTGTGATTATCATATTTGCATTCTGTTAAATTCTACTAAAAATGTGATGAGGATTTACTTAACAGCATACAGTATTTGTCTTTTTGTCTTATTGGAAAAGTACAAGCATAGTTTTTCTTGCAATTACATATTATGCCTGCTGAATGGACAGAAATTTATGGATTTGGTGGAATAAAGAGTTTGTATAGCAAAGCATCAGAATTAAAAGGTTTCCCTGTTTCTAGTATTGTTATGTATTGTTTCACTGCATTGTTTGTCGATGTATGAATTGACCACTTGCACACAGACAATGAGTGTTCTAGAGGATGAGGATCTGGTGTGGTTTACTTAAGCATTCTTGAAAGATTACTGTCATCCTGCATATCTTCAAAGCGATCAGCAACAGGTGCTTTTGGCTGGTATTCTGCACATATAAGCTTATAGACCAGTTCCATTTTTGACATGAGACATCACTTCATCTTCTGTCTTCCATGACTGGGGGGCTTCCAAGAGCGTATACAAATGAAGTATGTTGTTCTTCATCTATGCATTTCTTTCAGTTCAGGAACAGCTGTAAAGCCTAGGTTCTTGCATCATCATTTGTGGTGCTCTAGAAGCCCCCCAGTCTATGGCACACATGTTCTGGAAAATTGACAGATTTTATCAAGTAGGAACATTCAGTGTCAATAGTATTGGAAGCTTGCTAGCTCTGATTTGAGGCGGAAAGGGTCCATGTGCCGGTAAAACATGCGGGCCTTAATCATCATGTGTGGTTAGAAATCCCAAGACCAGGGTGGAAGCTCTATGCATTTTTGAGCAACAAATTAATTCCTATCCCTGTAGTAAGGAGTTGTAGCATTACCCTGATTACGATGCCACATGTGGGGCGGATGTGCCATATGATTCCTAGAAATCACTTGCTTGGAGCCTTCTGGACCTCACAAGCATTGTGATTGTTCGTTTAGGATTTCTGTCTATCTAGAGGGGTTGATCTCAAATTTTCACTGGAAAACAAATTGGTGTAATATTTAAATTCTTATATTAAATTCATACCTCTGGACTTGTTGCCTTTGGGGGTACATTGTCTCAGTGAGTACATATTTGGAACTGGTCTATAAGCTTATATGTCAGAATACAAGCCAAAAGCACTGTTGCTGATCGCTTTGAAGATATGCAGTGATGACAGTAATCTTTCAGAAATGCTTGAAGTAAACCACAGCAGATCCTCTCCTCTAGAACACTCATTGTCTGTGTGCAAGTGGTCAACTTCATACATCGACAAACAATGCAGTGGAAACAATACATAACAATACTAGAAACAGGGAAACCTTTTAATTCTGATGTTTGGTATAAAACTCTTTATTCCACCAAATCCATAAATTTCTGTCCATTCACAGGCATAATATGTAATGCAAGAAAAACTATGCTTGTACTTTTCCAATAGACAAAAAAGACAAATACTGTATGCTTGTAAGTAAATCCTCATCACATTTTTAGTAGAATTTAACAGAATGCAAATATGAATAATCACAGATATAGTGTTAACCTACAGTGTATTGGGGCAGTTCCAAGCAAACCAGGACATGACCCCCAAAATTTCAAATTCATTGTATCATGACAAATTTGGTATCATATGAAAGCTGAAAGTCTAAATTTTCAATATCTGTAAATGGTTTGTGCTTTTAAGTGCATTTTAGGGTTAAAAATTGAATTTTTATTCAATTTCAATTAAAATTGACAAATTTGCACTTTTTGAGTTAAATTTCATGTGTAAGAAATGCACCTGGAAAGTGAAAATATACTTCGATTTTACTTTCTTATGAAAGCATGATACATGAAAAAATACTTTTCACATCATTTTTTTGCTATGCCGTCTTCGTTCCACATCAGTCAGCACAAACGTGACTTCACCTCAAAATGTCACGCCGTAACCACAAAAATGCATATTTTAAAAACATTTTTAAAATAATTGGATCAAATGCAACAATAATTTATTTGCAAATCAAGAGCATCTATACCTATCAATTACATGCACTTTTTAAATTTGATTGGATTTTGTTTGAGAATTACGGCCATTTAAAATGTGTCACGCCGTAACCATTTTGGTTACGGCGTGACGGTTACGGCGTGACATCCCATTGAATTGCATGTACACTGTGACCAAAGCTCACTCCCTACAAGAGAGTTTCAAGAGAGACATCACATCAGGGTGTCATGCTGTGAGGTTGTGACCTGTTCTGTGAGGTTTTAATTGATATGCAAATGAGTTCTTTGTCAGCAGGCTTTGTGCAGTAGCATTTATGTAAGGTTTTTAAGGATAGGCCTATTTCCTAAGACGATGACATTGGGATCATCCTCAGTCACATCAAAAGATGCTCCCTGGCATAAATTACAGCAGCATTATGATTCTAGGGTCCTTGGTGGAAGTTAAAACAGTAGACTGTTTTGAGCTAATGTTTTGTGTTAAATGTGTACTATCAGCTAGATTATACAAGTATAGAACGCTAGTTGTGAAACATCAAATTTGCTTAACCCATGAACTGGTAAGTTGTTTTTGAGAAAGTCTAGTTTTTTATTTGTTTTTGAAAAAAATAAACTTTAAAAGTGTATGTGTTTTACTCCTTACCTACAGGGATAGGATTAATTTGTTGCTCAAAAAATGCATAGAGCTTCCACCCCTGGTCTTGGGTTTCTAACCACACATGATGATTAAGGCCCCATGTTTTACCACATGGACCCTTTCCCCTCAAATCAGAGCTAGCAGCTTCAATACTATTACACTGAATGTTCCTACTTGTATAAATCTGTTCATTTTCCAGAACATGTGTGCCATAGCTGGGGGGCTTCTAGAGCACCACAAATGATGATGCAAGAACCTAGGTTTACAGCTGTTCCTGAACTAAAGAAATGCATAGATGAAGAACAACATACTCATCTTGTTATACTCTTGGAAGCCCCCCAGTCATGGAAGACGAAGATGAAGTGATGTCTCATGGTCAAAATGGAACTGGTCTATAAGCTTATATGTCAGAATACAAGCCAAAAGCACTGTTGCTGATCGCTTTGAAGATATGCAGCGATGACAGTAATCTTTCAGAAATGCTTCAAGTAAACCACAGCAGATCCTCTCCTCTAGAACACTCATTGTCTGTGTGCAAGTGGTCAACTTCATACATCGACAAACAATGCAGTGGAAACAATACATAACAATACTAGAAACAGGGAAACCTTTTAATTCTGATGTTTGGTATAAAACTCTTTATTCCACCAAATCCATAAATTTCTGTCCATTCACAGGCATAATATGTAATGCAAGAAAAACTATGCTTGTACTTTTCCAATAGACAAAAAAGACAAATACTGTATGCTTGTAAGTAAATCCTCATCACATTTTTAGTAGAATTTAACAGAATGCAAATATGAATAATCACAGATATAGTGTTAACCTACAGTGTATTGGCAACAAATCCCGTAACTGGTCAGCCAAATTTGGATATGGGTCCGTCTGGAGTCTGGTGTTTCAAGGCAACATACAGGTGAGATTCGATAGGGCCTGGTGATTCTACAAAGCTATGATACTATTTGATTTTGCTAATAGTATGATTATGTGGTCAGTTTAACACGACATTAAATTGTTGGACCTCAGACAAGGTTCAAGTCGGGCTGAGTCGGGGGTCCTGTTACAACCCTATCTCGAGCTAACAAAGGCTTGATAATAAAATATGCTAAGTTCACCCACTGCCTTTAGGAACCACATGTCCTACATATCAAGCGCATAGAAATTACAGAATCTCAGAGGCAACAGATGAACTGGCTGATGCTGCCACATAATCACCCTCATAAACTAATTGCCTAAGTCAAAATGTTACCAAAATCAGGTTTTTGTCTTCGTCAAATCTGCTGATTGAGATACAGCTACTGGTACAGGTGTCTAACTCATATTATACCCCCCAATGGTGCAATCATCCAATAAGAAAATTGATTAACTGCATAGTCCTATTGTCACACCAATTTTTTTTATAATTTTTCTCAAAACTGTGAAATACGACTTACACAATTTTTTTAGGAGTGTGACAATGTGGAATACCTTTGATCACCAATTTCAATTTCATCACTTTCTCAATATATAATTCACTTTCAGCCATGATAAACAATTTGAAAAATAAACCCCTAATCAAAAATGGGATTTTCACATTTCTTTATGTAAATCTTACTGATGAGAAAAAATTTTTGCACGCATAAAAAACTATCACCAAGAGGTTAACTTCTACATGTTGATGTGTATTATTTATAGCAGGATTCCACAACGATCACATTAATTCTTGGAAATCTACAGGAAGAGGTAACAAACACTTTTAATATTTCTCATAATTCCATTCTCGGTACAACACTGTTTATGAAACATTGTTTGGAGGAATGGTCTGTACTTCATTTACAGACTTTTTTATACCAAATATCACATTATCTTTACTGAGTGATGTGAAAACTATATTTGCAGAAATATCCTTTACCAGGGAGGGTTTTTTTTCCCTCAAATAATATTAACTCCACTTCATTCAGTTATCAATATCTTCATTTGTTTGGATTATTTCTACCATTTATCGTTTTACTTTCTTTGTCATAATACAGGTTCTATCCCCCTCCCCCACCCCCCAAAAATATCTTGAATAAATATGCAGTTCTATACACTATAGTTCTTTGATTTTAAAACTTAAACACTTTAGGAGTGGTTTTGATTTGGGGTCATTTAAAACCTCAGGATTCCTCAAAACCATTTCATATTCAGTAAACCTGATGAACTTAAATAAATACATGGTGAGATATTTTCAATTTATATTTGTCAATTAAAGATCAGACAAGATGAAACAGATCCCAATCCTGGATACCACTGTAATAATCCTCCCTATTATTACCTTTCAAAATACGCTACCAGTCTTGGTCACCTTCTCCCAATTCATATCAGCATATGGACACAGATATACCAGAAAAATGAGGGATGAGACATTATCACCAGTCCTCTGATTAGTCCATCTGTCCAACATCTGCTCTTCGCATCAAAGCCTCCGTCGATCACTCGTCATTGGGTGATTGCTGTAGCCAGAGACGATGATGATGATCCAAACCAGCGCATCCAAGGACTCACGGAGGGAAGGTCAGAGTCGACGTGCTTTGCGCGGTCTGCAGCCGTTGTGAGGCACGGGCGTGTTGTCGGTGATCGAAACGATGTCAAGTCCGCCCATCTGTAATCCTTTGATCGAGGACTGTTTAGGAAGCGGCGGGGGCAGGGAGGAGAGATGTACAGAAAAGTGAAAAATAGTTGAAATGAGGACAGAAGCATTTGTAATCAATTCTGATCCACAACAAGATGGAATACTCCACTAAACTGCAAACCTACTAATTGCTTTTACAGTTTTATGTCTCCATGCCAAAAATAATCAGCGAGGGTGTCGAAATCTACGATAAGCAGGATGTAGCAAAGCTGTTGCAATTTCATATCATTATTGTGACAATGAATTAAGATTGCCAAGGTTTCAGTTTCGGTGATCACATGAATAATTTTAATATCCAGTTGATTTATGAGTTGCTAATTTAGCACATCTGGATTTGAACTAAACTTGCATAAAAATAACTTCCATGGACAACATAAAACAGAGATGTGAATATTGTGCAACATAAATTTAATCACCTTTATTTAAATAAAATCTTCACAAACTGTAATTAAAATGTAAAAAGAGTTTAATCTTCTGTCAAGTCTGGTAAGCAAATTGTAAATGATACAGCACACACCACTGTAGTGTTGACTACATGCCAAACTGAGCTTTGCAAAATGTTTTAAACATACCAGGCCATACACTCAATCTAGATTTGGTTCTTGACGTGGCATTCTCATTACAGAAATATTGTCATAAACAACCTCCCACAATTGAGCAATGATAACTTCGAAATAGAGTACCATCTGATTGTATTATCTTAAAGTGATAGGCTAACATTGTGGAGCTTCAATTTAAAAAATTGTCAAATTTTGATATCTGAACTACATAGTAGTGTTCATATGGACAAATAAACACCCTAGAATAAAAAAGTTTGGGGAATCATGTAGCTCAGATTTTTTTTTAACTGTGGTAAATGTTAGCCAATACCTTTAATATTCCAAATACAGGTGGCAAAGTTATCATTATTATCTATTTCATATCTATGGGTTAGAGGATTATTTCCATATGATCAAATACAAAGAGTGTACCATTCTCCACCAGTAATTTCACCTACTAAAACATTCATCCTTACTAAAGTTTTTTCACGCCAAAGGCAATTTCTATACTGCCTTTTATTACAGGAATCACACTAAATTCTACGATGGATAAAAGTTGTAAAATTTTCATAATGATTTCAACCAGGAACTCAAATTAAAGGCAGTGCAGTTTTGGTAATGTGCTAATGAAATTTTCTGCTAAATGTTTTATAGATGATTACTTTGTTTTGTTTTGTTTATTTGTTGTTTTTTTTCTTTCTTTTTGTTTTCATTTTTTTTAAAGGTATTGGCTAACATTTACCACAGTTAAAAAAATCTGAGCCGCATGATTCCCCATGCTACCAGTGTCTTTGATGAGGTCTAAAAATGAAGCCCGGAAAAAATTGTATTTGAAAATGATTATTTAGTGCTTTAAAAAAGTGAAAATCGTAAGTTGACCAGATTCACTTGCCCATTTCCTCCCATAGACTTACTGTGTGTACACCTAGGTTAATAAAACTCGCCCCAAGTTTTATCGTTTATTCATGTATAACTTGCCATTGGCAGTGTAACTTTCCAAACTTTTGTATTCTAGGGTGTTTATTTGTCCATTTGAACACTACTATGTACCTCAGATATCAAAGTTTGACAACTTTTTAAATTGAAGCTCCACAATGTTAGCCTATCACTTTAAGAGGGGGGGGGGGTATTTTGGTTAAAGGAAATGTACATAGTGAGAGGTGTCCCTGATCATTAGATCTTCAACCCTTTCAAAATCAAGCGAAAATATAAACTAATATCATGTAATGGTATCATAATTATTTTACTTTCATGTGGCATATTGGTTATTCATACTAAGTCACAGGTGACTGTTCAGCAATCAATTACTTAAAACATGTCAAAATTGCTTTTGTCCAGTTTTTGAGTTTACAATGTGTTTGTATGACAAGTTTTCTTGTTGTAAATGCTCTAGCCAATGTTATGCAACACAAACTACACTACATGGACAAAAAACAACAACAAAAAAATGACATTTACCAAACTGACTGCTGACCAATAATCAGAGACCAAACAGGAATGAACAAAATATCATATGAAAGTAAAATGATCAAACTGTAATTCAGTAAAATCAGCTTTATATCTTGTTTGATTTGAGAATTGAGTTGTTGAGTTTCAATTTTTAGTGACACCACCATATTGCAATACCTGATTAACAACAGTTTGGGGTCTATTATTATCATGTTGTTTTCTTTCCATGCGGCAAAGCCATTACATTCCAAATTACGGCCAACAATATTCTCATTATCTTGGAAATGATGCATAATGCAACCTAAGCGTGACAATGCACGTCAATGAGAGATCATGCATCTCATGAAAATGATTCTGTTCTCATTTGGAGTTATCTCCTGGAATTACACACAAATTACCTGCACTCTATTTCAAACTACTGATTAATAATTATTGACATGAAGTGAAGGGTTTTCCTATCCCCCTCAACATTTAGCTAGCATTCAGCGAAAGGTATTGTATTATATATAGTAGAGAGGGTAATAATATATGACAATATATATTATTTTTGTTCCATTTTAGGGGTTTAATTTTAAAATAAGGCTTCTCTGATTTCTCATTGGCCCCCTTCACTTAATATTTTGTTTTTTACCTGTCACATTGTATTGTAAAATGTCATCTTGAATTTGCATTTTGAAATTGTACTTCCTCTGTATGTTTTTATTAAAGGCATTGTATAACAATGTTTCCAGTTTAAAAACTCTGAGCTACATGATTCCCCATGTTACTAGTGTCTTTGATGCGGTCTAAAAATGAAGTCCTGAAAAAATTGCAGTGTAAAACAATCATTAAGTGCTTTAAAAAAGTGAAAATCATTGAGAGACCATTCCAGCTTTTCTTCATAGACTGCTGTGTTGCAGAATTTCCTATTGGCTGATATAAAAATTAATGTGCCAATTTGTAACCGCACATATTGTACTAGTGACAGCATAACTGTCCGAACTTTTGTGTTCTAGGGTGTTTATTTGTCCTTTCAAACACTGTCAGATATACATGTCAGATAGCAAAGTTCGACAATTTTTTAAACGGGTCTTCCACAGTGTTATATAGTGTCTTTAAGTGAAAATAAATGATTTGATTTGAATTTTGAGGAATGTTCAAATAGATGAGAAAAGACCATTCCAAGTCTAACTTGTGGAAACAATTAATTCTGATAATTCAAATTGGAAACAATTCTTGTTTCAATCCTCTTACTAGCACAGCATGCATTTCGGTACAGTCATTGGGATGATGTTAAGAACAATCATTAATTACAGTTTACCGCCAATATTTCAAATTTCCAATACAAAGTGAAGTAAGTGTTGGGTGGGCCTTAAACTCTGTGATTAGCGGATGAATTCTTTTATCATAATCAAAGTAGGACAAGATGCTTTACCACCCTCCAGTCCCCTCCCCTCCCCCCCCCCAAAAAAAAATGAATAAGTAAATACAAATTAAGACCTATTTTCTTTTCTTTAAGGGGTGGGGGTTGATATGCTACCATAGACAACCTAAATGTCCATATTATTCTAAGATTAATTCTCAAACACACCGATGCCCAGCACTGCTCAGAAAATGCTCTGAAAAGGTTGAACTTGATGGAAAATCAATCAACATGTCATTTTGAACTTTAACAATAAAGGACAAAGACACAGAGTGCAAATCCTGATAGAGAAGAAAAGGGAAATCCCCGGGGCTCTTTACAGAAATATTTTATACTTTGGAGATCCTTAAAGGCAAAGGAAGAAGAGAAACATGGTTTTATAGGCTACATGTAAAGTTAAGCATAGTCACAATATAAACTTGAATAACGTTTGGACTTAAAGGAGAACCTTCCTGAATATACTAAATCAGGGAAATGTGTTATAAGTGGGTGGCAGTAGCAGGGTAACCAAAGTAGATTTTTTTTTTTTTACTAATTAATCAATCTATTTATTTATTCATCATTTATTTATCTATCTTATGTGTTCAATTTGTGTCATTTTATTTGCTTTATTCATTTATTTATTTATTATTTATTTATCTATCTTATGTGTTCAATTTGTGTCATTTTATTTATTTCTTTCTTTCTTTCTTTATTTATTATCTTTTTTATGTATGTATTTATTTATCTTATTTATTTACTGCTTTTATTTTTCAATAATATATCATTGCTGGCATGTTAAAATGTCATATCTCAAGTTTTGGTGAATATGACTTTGTATATTATTGGAAGACTCATACTCTGCATCCCAAATCTCAGATTTCAATCTCAAAAGATAAGGCAACTGTCTGTAGTAAAGAGAAAGAAATCTCATTCATTTTACTGTTATAACAAGGTTGTGTCTATTCTACTTATTTATCCATCCATCCATCTATCTATCTATCTATCTATCTATCTATCTATCTATCTATCTATCTATCTATCTATCTATCTATCTATCTATCTATCTATCTATCTATCTATCTATATCTATCTATCTTTCTATCTATCTATCTATCTATCTATCTATCTATCTATATCTATCTATCTTTCTCTATCTTTATTTAATGCTTTGGGTGTGAAGGAATCAGGTGGAATTACTGCACAAATAAAGTAATTTGGTGTGTGACACCTCTAAATTCCTCCAAAATTGTGCCCATTTTCTTCACAGGTACTTTTGATTGCGACGAAATCAAGACAACAGCCTTTAACGGCACTAGAAGGGATTTCTTAGGAAACGACAATCATAAACAGTCTTGCAGAGCAGACACAATAGTAACGGGAGGTCTTGGCAAGTTTAATATCAAGCAAGACATTCTGAGTGGACTTAGAGCTGCTAAACTCTTATTTCTCACTTTGTTAAAAATTCATGAACAGCAAAGTAGGGTGTAGGTGTGTAGAGCTGCATGGTGTGTTGCCCACACAATTAACGTTAATGCAAAACAGCAAGCCTCCTCTTCTCTTCTTTCTTACATGGACGTCATTAGGTTAACCCCTCTTTCCCCAGAACATGGCAGCCACTTGCACTGCTAGAACTTATCAATGGGGAGTGTACCCTTCGGGTGCACACGACAATGGCTTAATCATTTTCTACCACACCCAATGTCTAAAGCTGCGATATGAACCCCCATGAAGTTGTATACCATACACTAGGACTAATCAAAAACAAATTTTCAGTTGTGATTTTTGTTTTATTTCATTCGCTAACATTTTTATGTTACTTCATATGTGCTGAAGTTTAAAAAAGTATTTTCCAGACATATTTTTAACAACTTGCAGGAAAGTGTTATACATTTTTGTCCAAAACATATATTTGTGTTCCAAAACAAGTGCTACATATTTGTTAATTTATAAAATGTATCAAATGACAAACTTCAATAATATTAACATTAATCATTTTAGTTGCCATATGGAAAGGTTATTTCAAATTTCTTTCCCTCCAGCCATTTGTGCAAAATTTATCCTAATTGATGTAAATTTGTATTCATTTTTAAAACACAAGACAAGTTTATAATCATTTTGTAACACTGAGATTCTTCACAAGGGAATAACTTTGCTGACCTCTCATTTGAGTGGTCCTCCTACATGTACATGTATTTATACACAATTATTTGCGAATAGCATTTACGATTTGCATGGGTATTTGTTCATTTCAACTGTCACCCCCACATGGGGGGCCTGAAGATATATTTGGTAGGTTGTAAACGTTTATGGACTCCTCGTGTCTGTCCGTTACGAAAGCCTGTTGAAGATAGCGAGCATGGGGGCGATGTGCTAGAAATAGCTGCAATTGACGTCTGTTCACCTATTCATACCTAATCTGATGAAATCGTTCTAAAAGAGGACTTTCACATCAATGCGAACATATCAGGCCCTTCAAATACGCATTTAACTCCACAGTACCATTAACTTTTAACATGCCAAAGTCGCAGATCTGCACCAAATAATACACATAAAGTCCACAGAGATTTAAATCCCATGGCATGTTAAGAGTTAAAACAAAATTTTATAGACTTGCATGTGATATTCTAGGTACAAAACTGAAAGAGTTGATATTACAATGGAAACACAAGACTAAAACTAACTCTCAAACCAAGATGGCATATATTTTATTACTAAGGGTAAAGTTCCAACGTCTCCATCATGATAATTCCAGACTTCAATGTTTTCCCTTTGTCACGAAATGGAGGGCTAAAAGATGATACAGGAGAATCAGAATCAGTCCCTTACTCCTTTAAAGGGTCGTGACAAGATTGGGGGAAAATAAAAAATGCCTCTCGAACCAAACTAGTTGAAAGATATATCAATGGATACACCAGCTGGAGTGTATCTCCTGGCTGGAAGGTTTATCTTGAATTTCTTTACTTACACCAAATCAAGCATGAACATATTAGCATATTGTTTCTCTCAGGCCATGATAGAAATACCGTAGACCTCATAGACTCCTACACAACAGATTCGTCTGTCACAAGGCATACTGATGGAAGTTATTTTAGAACGAGTCAACTTTTGACTACCAACTTCCTACAGTAGAATCCTTGTACAGTTTGTGATCCTAGAAAAGTTTCACCCCAAGTCGAGGACCATCCCTAATCATGTCATCTAATCTTAACCCTCACAGACCCATAACTAGAATACTCCCTCGACTGAAGACATGATTCCCTGACGATGGTACCTGGAGGGTTAAACTCACCTGCCTTCCTGGCCCCAGACCCTTCACCACCACACGAACCGTGTTGATGCCCTTATCCAGAGCTTTCTGTGGATGTAAAACAAGATGACACAAAAATTGGGATGAATTGAGAGGATAACAATATCTACCGACAAGATGCGCAACCAACAAACTGTGAATACAAAGCATGCCACGTACTTGTATGGTGATGTCCGCATTAGTTCTGATAAAGTGATGCTTATTCCTAAGAGACTTGAAACAAATTATTACAAATTACAATCACTATTTTTACATGCAGACGTGACCGAGATACTTTGGTATTCCACGAAAGGAAGGACCGCGCATGTTTGAAGTTTCCGAACACGAAATCTGCGGTTTCTCACGACCAGTGTGATACATGAGCAATTAACCAAACCAGATCTGAATTACTCAGAAATTGACATCTGCAATATCATGCCCTACTTTTAGGTAGCATTTCCACTTAATCCATCTATTGCCAAGTCTAAGAAACTCCAGTGTACTCCCAATGAGTATCATGTGTCTATTTTACTGAATGTTTAATGATGCGAGGTGTGAATATTAGTTGAGATTAGTTCCACTGAATACCAATAAGGAGATGTGACAAGATTGCGACACTGTCATCATCTCATCAAAACATCCATTATGCAATCAGCAGAACACATGTACCACCCGACAAACACCTAGTTTATCACACTATTTATGACAGATCTAATCTACATCTTCATAGCTCACAACTTAAGGCCCCTAAGCTTACAATCCAACACAATGCACACATAAACTGAGGAGTGGAAGATCCTTTGTAAGAGATATTCATCCAAATGACAAAAAGTTCGCCACTTCTTACTGAGCCAGTAAAGAATGTTCTAAATGTCAGACTTAATCAATACCGGTAGGCCACTTCGTAAATTTTGCTCATGCGCACAACAAAAGTCATTTGTATGGAATTTGAGTTGGAAGACATTCAAAAAACTGGATAGCTCAGTGTAAAAGTTTTGTGATAAATCATTAATCATGAGATGCATACTCGTTTTCCCTAGAATTAAATACACAGTTTTATGGTTCCAGATCATTTCAGTCATTGGCTCCTGAGCTGTGGAATAATCCCTGACGCAATAAAAACATCAAAACCTATTGATCAATTAAAAGCTTCCCTTAAAACACACTACTTCATGTTGGATGACTTAATATTGAAATTGTTGGTCAAAATTGCCCTCTTTTTCTGTCCTTTTCTTTCCCAGAGCGCATAGGGATGATACTGTGATATGTGATTGATAAAAACAGTTCATTGTTATTATTTACATGATTCATGCATTGTAATAATGCTGGTGAAATCCTAAGCTCTATTTCACAGTGTTTAATGCACATGCTAGTTCATTTTCACAAAACTCTGAGCAAAAATGCCTTCTCAGGTAAACTAATCTGCTATTACTGGGAGAAGTGAAGCTTTCGCAAATTGTTTAAATCCACTATCAAAACAGCAACCAGGCAATCTGTTTCTCTATTGCTGTTATTTGAAATATCTTTTTACCCATGACAAATTTGTTGTGATGAATCATAAGAAATATCCCCGGAATACTGGCCAAGAATGATGCTCCACAAAATTCAGGTCACTGATTTACAAAAATAAATAAATTGTAATTTGCTTCTTCATGTTGGCAAGATCTTCTTTAATAGGTGGCTACACGTAAGATGCTTTGTACATCATCATCAAATCCATTAATAATGCTCAAATGGGCAAAAGCAATATTACTGCAGATCCGGGCATGCTTCATCAGATCGTTTGGGCTATTAGTTAATCTGCCAAGTATTTTGTCATTCTTAGCCGGTATCATTTTGCGTGGGATTTATTTTTTTTTTCGGCATGACAAAGCCAGCGACACTAGTAGCTGCAGAGAGCGAGTAACAGATTTACATCTGAAATTTTACAATTTGAAGATTTCTTTGAATGGCATCTATCCACAATGTATTAAGTACAGACAGCAACATTTTAGTGAATGAACAACCGAAATAATACAAATGAAAGCGAAAGAAAGAGTCGAGAAGATGAAATAAAAGTAAGGAGATATCGCCAAGTGCAATGAACCGATTGATATTAGCCTGTGTAGATGGTATTATTACGACCTTGGCCTAAATGATAAATTACTGTGGATTATTAATAACACGATGGGCTAATTTAGAAACCTGATCTCAGGCGATGACTCATGGGCCTTGGATATAAGAAAATATATTGGGGAGAAAAAAAAACGAGGGTGGGAGGGGTATCAAATATCAAAAACATGAGGATAGGGCCTCCGAAACCCTGTTTATTGCTTTGACGTCCTCTCTGTATTGTACCATTACTGTGGAGGGCCATGTTAGATTTTTCTGACTTTTGAATAATCACGTACAGTTTTGTAGGATATGATTTTCTGCCCATTTTGGATGGTTTCACCATAAAAGTGGTCGGAGATGAAACACAAATACACTATCTGTATTATGGCTGATATATTTTTTTTCCCGAACTGGGTCTGGAGTTTATAATTAAAAA
Organism: Eucidaris tribuloides; assembly: GCA_001188425.1. Taxonomy (NCBI): domain Eukaryota; kingdom Metazoa; phylum Echinodermata; class Echinoidea; order Cidaroida; family Cidaridae; genus Eucidaris; species Eucidaris tribuloides. The sequence continues at coordinate 54,108 of JZLH01S0028101.1, read as the reverse complement.
TAATAAAATTATCCAAATTTTAATAAGACTCTGCAATAATATCATTTAATACTCTGAATTTCCACAAATTTATGTGTTTATACTTGAGCCACCTTTCTTCATGTACGTATTATAAGTGTCTAAAAACACAAGTTATAGTTTATTTCCAATTGTGCATAGATCCCATACTTACTCAATTAAATCTGCATCAATTATCATATTACCACTAACTGTCTTTGTGAGCAGTCGTTATGTGTTCATAAGATAAGTACTGAATTGCGTACACAGTACCATTCAAAAGAATGAAATCATGAGTAAAATTTATCATAAAAAATATTTTGCAAGCTCTTTCTCACAACACTTTGCAAAAGTACTTTTAGGACTTCTGTGGCCTATAAGTTTAAATTACGAATATCTAAGAATCTTGCACCATACTATTATCAGCCAGTCTGATACCTTGATCTTAAAATCTTACAATGTTTTTAAATGAAAAACACTGCAAAACACAGCAATGACTCATGTATGATATGGACAAATATACCTATACTTTCATCGGCAGTCAATTATTGACCGTCAGGAAGGCTACTTTCTGATGAGTCATTTCAATTGACATTCATTCTGTTCTAAGAAACGGCGCCACTTTATGGTTGTTGTCATATCATTGTTTTTAATGTTCACTTGCAAGGCAAAGGCTTGACCTCTAGCATGTATAGAAGCAAATGAAACACTAGCCTTTTGCCATGTGTTTTTCCTTTTGATCTGGTTGAGTTTTGATTTGATTTGATTTGATTTATAAATTCTGCATGGCAAAATGATACAAAATTATGATATACAAAACTATGATATACAGACAATTGTATGATTATAGCAAACACACGACGAGAGTAATAATTAATCTAAGAAAAGGATAACTCAGTGACCATGCAGGAGGACTCCCTATAAGTGAACTTAACATTTGGGGCCTGTAAATAAAGTTTATAAAGTTTAAAATTTATTATGGATTCCCCTTAAGAAGTTGGAGTGGGAAAGGAGAGGGTGTGAGGGCTGCATCACAATTTAATTTTGACTGTTTATCAAATATGAATAAAACCTACATCCCATCAGTCAGGGGTAGGGTGGGCTGGGGAAGGGCAATCACGTTTTAACACTACCAATTTCTGATCTGGACTATTGTGAGTTTTGAAACAGTCAAGAATGAAGAGTAAACATTTCCAGCTTGCTTTTGCTTTATCTGCATTTTTGTCAAGCCAGATAATTAGTGAAGTAGTCACATATTAGAAAATAATATGCCCTTACCGTGGCAGCTGCTATACCAGCAGTCTGTGCAGCGATTGCCGTTCCCTTCTTGGCATTTTTGAAGCCCTCCGTTCCCTGCAAAGAAATAAAAATAATGTAACGTCACGCCACCTCCAAGAACTTCACATCTGTGTTTGGAATGAGGAAAGAGCAGTCATGACGAATGGAAGTAAAAGAATGCATTGGTAGATTGATCTGTCAAATGTTTTATTTTACTCAGAAGAGCAGTAGAAAAATAGTACGCATTGCTTTGGATTTTTGGATGCATTATAAACCTGCTACGGCCCTTCAAACTGATATGTATCATAAACATCGCATAGAGAAACAGTGATTCATATGTCTCCTTCAAAAATAAAGAAAAAATAAACACTACTTCTGCTTTGCTGCTATTCTGCTTATAACAAATAACAAGAACAGCAACAATTATAACACTCCTACAATACTTCTATTGCTACCTCGCTTCTACTGCTTCTGCTAAACAACTACACTGCTGCTACTGTTCTTTCTACTTCAACTACAGTGTACTACTACTGCAACTTCTTCTACAACAACAACTACTACTACTATTTCTGCAACTGCTACTACTACTATTGCTACTTCCATGATAATGATGATGATAATAATAATCTTGATTCCAAATTTGGTAAAGTTATTAAATCCTTGGGCTAAACAGTGACCTACTTTCTCATGACCTCCTAGCTCGCTGGCTTCAAGATGGTGTTGCCCATCATTTACCGTCCAATCAGAAGTGACTGACCAAATGAGATCTGTCATGATAGTCCTGATAGCCTTGACCGTTGGGTATCACTGAATGGACATATGGCTACTTACTGAGTTCTAACTGTCCACTATTAACTATTACGGTAACTGCCCATAAATTTGACATGTGGTATGGAGTTCACTCAAACACTGTTAAATTTCAATTATAGGCAATAGTCAAAATCATTTATGAAACCCATACAAAATACATGTGTTCACTTTTTTAAATAGAGCTTACATAAGCTAACATTCTGTTTTGATAATAACAAAAAGACAACTACACTACCATTACGAGGACAACAATGACACTGATTACTATGACGTCAACAACATTTATGACAATGACTACGACTACTACTACTACTACTACTTATACTACTACTAGCACATACATTTATCATAACGCCCACTTGGCTTTAAATGTAAACACAATTACTTAGCAACCAGCTGTCATAGAAATGAACGCAAGTAATTCAAAAATGGTCATCATCCGTCACACCACTGCTTCATTTGGTAGATGGTATTGGCATATTCCAAAATGATAAATGCTGGTGAATTTGCATAATATCCTCCTTTGAGAACAGTCAAATTATCCCACGCCCTACCATAACTTGATCACCTCAGCAATAAACTCTTATTTCACTAGCATCTAAAACGAATGGCAGTTTATAGACCATTAAATATGGATATATAGAAAATATTATACGCTACCTACTGAACAATACATACGCCTACACGATGACATCTGTGAGCACATAATAGTTCACAGTATTGTCACAACCACAGGTGTAATAAATAGACAGTATAGGAGAGTGTATGTTCCATAAACTGTCAACCCGTTAGAAACAACACATAGGGCCTAATTCACTTGACATATACCACCACCAGAGCCGAATTGTTGGAAACCCAAACCTATCCATATTTACATTTTCAATATGTCCACGGAAAACTATAGGAACGAGCTATCCAATTTCCTCATCCCCCGTAATGAAAATTATGCCATATGAAATAAAATACCATTTCTTATTTTGTACATGTGAATTATTTCTGTATCGGAGTTCATGGAGGTATACTTACACCCGATGTTCTGGCCAAATTACGACCTGTTGAGAAAAAAATTCAAGACAAAAACTTGTTTGAATAATGAATATACACTGTTATTTACTGTAACATAGAATCAATAGAATATACTACACATGGAAATGTTGACATGCATAGATCTGTGTTGTACTGTATTTGAGGCCGACATAGAGGCCAACTTAGCATTACTGTTTATCAACCTATGCAGCATGTTTGAATTATCCACATACAGCGTGTTTCTATTGAGCATACCACATTTATCCGGTTAAAATTTAACTGGCTAACAGCAGTGAGCGGTGCGTTTCTATTGGATTGCATTTTCCGCACGGTTCGATCAATCGTGCTCGGATCGTACGATTACCGGCTAAGAGTCCGTTGACCTCAGTTGCCGCAAGGTATTGTGGGATGACCGAGGTCAAATTTTCGCCCAATGAAACACACGCGCGTTGCAGCCAGGGGTCACTTATTCCGATCACGTGGTTTTGTTGATTTCTGGTATTCTACACCCGGTCTAAATAGTACCGCAACGGGCTGTTTCTATTGACGTCTTACGGTATCTTACAGTATAGCTCTCCACTATTTTCCTACAAAAAGAAGGATAATTAGCGGCTAAACTTTCTCCGCTAAAAAGACAGCTACTGGCAGAGAAGGTCTGTTTCTATTGGGCTCTTCTACTCCATTAGCCGGTTCATTCCAGAAAACAAGCTTCAATAGAAACATGCTGATACTGTACTTGCAAGATATGTCCATGATTGCACAGGCAGATGGCATACAATTTGCAATTCAAAGTGTTGGGAATATTTTCATTTTAAATAACTAATAAAATCTGCTTTCTTATCAATGTTTAATGTCAAGAACATTATGCTAGAGGGGCTCCATTTCTGTTCAAGCTTTAAGGTAATTGTTGGTGCATGTGGAAACAATGGTGCCTGAAATAATTGTTAAAATGTAATTAATATTTATCCATTTGTTTGTCACAAGTCCAGACTGAATTCAGAATATCACAAGGCAAATTTGACAAAACTTATGGAAAGTCAGGAAAGGTGTTGATCTATGATTTGATATTTGCAAATTCCAAAGTTTGTTATTCGTTTAAATCATTTATAAAACCTTGCTGAACTGTTTCTCCCAATATAAGCTTTATTTAAAAAAAAATCAACTTATCATTAAAGAGAAATTTGCCTTTAGCTATGTAATAGGGCCTACAAGTACTGGTAAAAGTAATTTAACTCTAAATATCAAGCAAGGCTGCAATGTTCAACTTTCAGAGTGTAGTGTCTTCTCTATAACATCAGTAATCTATACATAAATGCATGGAGGAAAGTATGTATAAAAGTTGTGGATTGACTTTTTCTAACATTGCAATAATATGCTGTGAAAATTTCTGAAGCTGTAATGAATTTGTGGAGGCATTCATTTGGAATCAGATAATATTTACAAATGTACAGAAAATGTATATTTTTTCCCTCCCCCCCCCCTCCCTGAAAAAAAAAATCTGTGAAAAAAAATATCAAATTTGAGGGAAAATACACAATGGAAATCTACCAGTTTAATCAGCAAATAGCGAGGGCCATTTCTCTATTTTGCAACAGTGCAATAACAAATTAACTTGCCATAACACTAATTGAAAGGGGGCAAAATATTAACTGCACAAGAGACACATTAAGAGTTAAAATCTTTCTTCTGTAACTCTTAATGTGCCAAAGTCGCAGATCTGCACCAAATAATATACATAAAGTACATAAGGTTTAGATCGTCTGGCACATTAAGAGTTAATTCAACTTGCCTTCATGGTTTCCCACTGATATATGCGTGTTGTTATATGTCGCCTTGATGCTTATGATTGGCAGCTTGTCAAAAGGGATCCCATTGAATACCAGCGTTTCGGTGGAGGCTGGGGGAATGTAGGTTTTCCTGTAAAATGAGGAGAAATGAAGAGAAACAGAAGAGAGTGAGACTTAAGTTTTCACCTGAACAATGTATGAAATACTCTACATCCACATGAGTGACAAGAGTTTCTGTGTGAGAAATAATCTTGTAAAATGATGACAAAGCATTTTTTTTTGGCTAAAAAACAACTGGACAACGTACCAATTTCATAATGAATGCAAATTGTATGCATACCTTTCTGACAAAGTATATTCATGACAACCTACTGTCATTGCCAGACGCTTGCCAGACATAGCAACAACTAATGTATGCAAGTTGGATTCCAAGTATTGAAATGTATCAATTATTAACACATTGGCCCTGTGTTAAGTCTATGGGGATTTATAGAATCTCGAAGGCAACAGGTTATGAGGTCTATTATAGGCCCCTAAGAGGAAAAAATCCATATTTGAATATTATAATATGTCAGTAAACTGGTCTATTACAAATTCATAAGCACTAATATAATTGCATAACTCACCAGATTCTAATATTGAAATGTATCAATTATTAACACATATGGCCCTGTGTTAAGTCTATGGGATTTATAGAATCTCGAAGGCAACAGGTTATGAGGTCTATTATAGGCCCCTAAGAGGAAAAAATCCATATTTGAATATTATAATATATCAGTAAACTGGTCTATTACAAATTCATAAGCACTAATATAATTGCATAACTCACCAGATTCTAATAGAGAACATTTTGCAAAGAAAAGTTATATTTTGCTACATTGATAATGAAGGATATCCTGTTCTTTGCTGCAATCTAGATTAATTTGTTGCATTTAGTAATACAATCATTGAAACAGATGACACTTGAACATTGATAAAACAATGTATACCCTATGAAAGAGTGAATCTATAAATATATTCTAATAAAAAGTTTTTAAGGATACTAGAAAAGAAAAGGAAGTATTATTCTTTACAACTTCATTGTTTTACACAAAACTTAACAAATAATATCTACATAGAACAACAGAATCTACATTACTAACAAACAAAACTAAGAGGGATTATGCTAAGTAAGTTGATATGTGTGTGAGCATAAATATGAAATTAGCAATATCCCCATATTTTCTCCCTGCAGTGCATGCTCTTCGGAATTACCAGGAACTCGTACTCCAATTTCACGGAATCACATGTTCATTTGAGGAGAAGGAAGCAAACAAGATCACAAAAACACAAAATAACAGTTTATTTATAATATCAGGACATGTGACATATATATGTGATATTTGCTATATTCCACTCCAGGGGGAAACAATCTTGATTACAATTCAGTCTGGGATTCCCCCCTGCCCCCTCCCCCCACCCCCCCCCCCCAAATGTTCTGCCACGATAACAAAGAGTGCAGTCACATCAACACCCATTTCTGGCATCCAAAACATCACGTTTTCCTTCAGACAAAATGTTGCAAAAAATGTCACATGGCACAAACAACTCGAGGCATGCACAATCCAGGCTACACTACCCCACCAACACGAATGCACAAATGTGCGTTGTTTGAAAAGCTCTCAATGACGAACTACAATTACGCCTGACCTTTTGTAGTATCTGTGCCAAATAGCATTTAACTTCAATCAGTTGAATTTCCGGGTGCCTTCCCAACACACGCCTAGTTTCAGTTTTTGTTGCAAGACACTGAAGATACAGAATCCTGGAACATTTATCGACCGTGAGACACATGATTACAATGATTCACATCATACTTCTCTTTGTTGTTTGGATTGTGAAAGTCATGTGCAGTATGTCAGGCACAAGACTTCGCAACCTCGAGATAAATTATCCACCAGGATGCTTCCAAAGTGTTCATTTCGGGAAGTCCCCTAAATGACCAGGATACTTGAATGCTGTCCAATTTGAAGGCTAAAATTAATAATTTAGTTAATAATTTAAAAATTAGTCAATTAGTTAACAATGAAATTAATGATAAATAATCATCTCGAGATCCTCCATGCTTGCATATACAGGTATGTGAATATTTTCATTGTGTCCAGAATGACTATTAAAACTGCAATGCATCCCAATGTTTTGAAAATAATAACAAATTAAGGCTCACACAGGTCAACCCGACAAGGGGAGATTCTCTTGCGGAACATACATGTACCTGTATGACATTACAAAACATGTCTCCAATTTCAGAAACAGTTTTATTTAAACACGAAAAAGGCTGATGACATTTGATTTACGCTGTGCTACTAAATTTAACAGGCAAACCAGAACTAGGAAGGATCAACACGATCAAATGTTTTTACAATATTTAAGTCTCACAGCCACATGTCAACCCAGGGAAGGGGAGATTCTCTAGTGGAATATACATGTACAGGTCTGTATGATAACATTATAAAACATGTCTATAATTCAGAATCAGTTTTGTTTAAACACGAAAAGGCTGATGACATTTGCGCTATACTACTATATTTAACATGCAAACCAGGACTACAGTGTAGGAAGGATTCAACACCATCAACTGTACTTACAACATTTTATTTTTACCCTATTCAAACCAGTCTCTAGTCTCTAGAGGCAGGTTTGAAGAAGCTGATAAATGCAATTTTTCCCCTTTCTGTCAATGTCCTGTTTTACATTACCCCCTTTTAGACACCTACATCGGAATTAAAATGAGGACACATTCAGCTATAAATAAATCCAACATTTCCACACTCCTGTCCTCAAATAATTCCCTTTCCTGGAAAACTAGACATCCATTCATACTAATGTCTTTCCGAAAGTATTAATCAAAATGTTTCAACAGCATACAGAATGACTTGAGGGGATATGATGAAAAGCTGATTACCGGCATCTAATTTAGTTCTCAATTACCGGAAATCTGATGACCTCATTATATAATTCATCTTCTTAGGATTTTCCAAAAATGAAAGCATTATTTCCCACGTGGCTCACTCATTTCACTTATACTTCACCTGAATATAAATAATTTAAAAGGCATAACATGTTAGTGGAATACTTTCCGTCTATAAACATTTGACTTTCTTGTTAATTTATGAGAACAAACATTGCATTGATGCAATTTCCTCCTTTCATTAGATGTAAAGATTGGTCTAATTTATTGTACAGACACTTATTTTTGTTAAAATCTTCGAGGACAATACTATTGTTTTATTCATTTTTATATAATTTTTTTTCTTTTCTGTCCAAGATGAATGCCAAATATGATTTTAGAAAGTGCTATTTTTCATTTGTAGTATAAGACACTTGCATGTATTTTGACAAGATGATTATAACTATTGCAGTGTCCAAATTGTGAACTCCATTATGACAAGAAATACATTCTCTTTACTACACAGACATACAGCCATACAAACAGACACACATACAAAACAGTACTTAATAGTATCACATGAACAATTAGTACTGGAATACATTTAACTGTGCATCTTTCAGTAAGTTACTGGGTGGTCACCTATAGTCATGTCCATGCTCATATGGTCACATTTTCTGCTACTAAATCTTGCAGTATGAAGATAGAAATTTGAAGTAGCATTATTGCAATACTATGAAATCCAGCAGTGGCATCAAACTACATCAAACTACTAACTCCAGTTGTGTTCGACTAAATGTATCTTTGACTTTGCAATACTGCCAGAAATTATGAAGTGATATCAACCATCTACACATTGAACACGCACTGATGTGTTTGTGGGGTGCGGCCTAACAGTCGACTGCACAACATGATATCGCGGCTATGAGGGCGCTCTTTCTCTTTCCTCATGTATTTCACGTTACTGTATTTTCTTATCGCTGCAGCTGCAAGTCATCCCGAGGTATTTGCGAATGCATGCATTATCACTTGATCTCCAGCTCCTTAAACCCTATACTGCTGGCAAGTGGCCAAGCTGAATGGTTTAAGCAAACCCACCCAGCGAGGCGAGCTCCCTACACAGTTCCAACTTCTCTCTCTCTCCTCACCCCCAGATTGTCCGCCCCTCAAATTGGACACACTGGCTTCGGTATTTACAATGTGATACACGATCTACGTGCAAATGTCCACACACACATACAGGCAACAGTGCCTACATGTACATTAGGGGGGTATACGTGTTTGTGGTTAAAACGATGTACTTGTACTTGTGCGTGGGAGTACTGATGTGGTCTCGTAGGTATGGCCGCACAATCGAGTCAAAATACACTTGTTTATTGGACGTACTGTACGTGTATAGTGCTGAAGGCGAAAATGATGAGGAAAGTGGGTTAGGACAATATCCCATAAGGAGACTATGGACAGTCTATCACATGAAATGCTTTTAAGCTTGATCTTGAAGCATTCACTCAAATTTGCAAAAGCACACTTCAGTGCGCTGTTGCAAGTATGTTTATTTCTGACAACATTACACTAATTATAAACATATTCAGATATTGTTCCATAGACAACAAGTATGGTTGTTGGCAAGTATTTCTTAATTATTACTCGTCAAATATTTGTTGTGATTTATGTTATTGCCAAACCTTCCATCCCTTATAGCCAAATCCACTATCCCACTTGTAATGTTGTCAAAGATGGCAGGAGCATATCAACAACAAACAATAGGGGTGAGCAACATTTCATCCTGAGAAAGCCTGACCAATAACACCCCCATTCAGGAACTGAAGTCAATTTCCAACCAAGCTGAAGACATTACTTTCTTGCTGTACACTACAGGACCGGACAGGATACAGTTTTCCATTCTAAACTAATAGGGTTTGCCTGCCCACATGCAATCAATTGCTTCTAACCAATCAACATCAACCAATCAAGATGGGCTATCCACA
>JZLH01S0028101.1:21948-40785 GCA_001188425.1 Eucidaris tribuloides | reverse complement strand
CATGGCATTCCATTCAGATGTACACTCTTATGCCTGTGGCCAACATTGTGAGGGGAGTGCCTCGCTGGCTGTATGTACTAGCTGACTGGGGTCCCCTAGCGGTTATATATCTGCCTCACGTCTACAATCCTCGTCAAGCAACATGTGTAATAAGTGAGTGTGTAGTCCTCTTGACTACCATTCCGATGTCTATGAGTAAAGAAACTTGATGGAAGATGCAGTTTATTCGTCATCTTGTGTTTCTCTCTTTCATTGAAGAATGTCATACACAATAGATGTATATCCCCCCCCACCCTTCACTGAAGAATGCAGAGGACAAGATGATGTATATTACAGAATAATTATTAGAATAGAAAAGAGAATTTGAGCTGCCTTCTGTAAACATGGTATTGAATCCAAACAGTCCCGCAACTTACTCAAATCTGTGAGGAAGTCGACTGGAGCGACAGCTCGGTCCCAAATACTGATAATGAGAAATATTTGGTTACAGCTTTCCATGCTCCCGTACCATCGACAGAAACATAGTGTACATGTTTGGTGTGCATTCTTGATTTTTTTATGTTTACATAATTTTTAGATTCAACTGATGTTACATGTTTGTTTCTTTTTTTTCCAAAATTCCTGATTGTATGATTTTCGTGATGTAACATGTATTTTATTTTTGTTGAGTTTTTAATTGTGTGGCATAGATCAACTTTTTTTCGGGGGAGGGGCCAAGTTTTAAATTGGAGCATATAACAGTTTTCCTGCTCCCTTCTCGCAGTAATGCTTTCATCAAATTATAAAATTCAAGTTGTAAATTTGTAACTACATAACAGTGCTTATCTATCAATTTTATTGTAGACTATATTGACGATACTGAATTTCAAATTTGGTAAAATTATTGTTGAATGATGATTGTTGCATATAGACTGTTCAATTTTATTTTGATGATGTGCATCTCAGCATCTTTTCTATTAAATTAAAAGCAGGCTATCACACAGAAATGAATGCTTGCGATGTAAAGGCTACAGTGTGCAAACGAGTATCTCACAGAAAACTTGAATTGCATTGAAACACGGGGTTATAACTAGGCAGTTTGACACATGCTGACCGCCTTTTCTGTATTTAATTTTCAAAACGCATATTGAACACAATGAAAATTAGTTTTGGAGTTTGAATAGGACAGGAAGGCCAGGTAAGGCAAGAATCTGTTGTATAAATCAAATCATGAAAAAAATTTGCCACATATACATGTTATGTCAGTTGAACAGGTGGATAATTTTACAGGGTATTCAATGGAAACAGGAGTAGCCTAAATAAGTGATAATATGAGTATAAAGTTTTAAAAATGGTGTAAATGTAAAATGAAAATTTTTCTCTCTCTCTCTCTCTCTGTCTTCTCTCTTCTTTAATAGAGCTATACGATGTATTAAGTAAATGGAACTCTTGGGGGAGTCTCAATTGGGCTGAATACTCTAGAATAGTAAACTATGGCAAGGATTCTGCTGTGAATATGATTGTAGTCAATAGTTTGATATTTCTAAAATAACTAATGTCAATATCTTGTGGCAGGCAAGCTGCTGTGTTGGGTCTAGATGGGTTCCTATTTTTTATAATCTCCTGATAGAAATTAATATATAGTATATCATGCTTGATTGTCTTAAGTAATACAATTAGAGACATCTTCCATCTGAGTCCATGCCAGTAGTGTATAGTTGGTATGATATTCAACTCCTTTGTTCTTGAGTATTTTCAAGTGTCCGAAATTGTCAGGATATTTAAGACTATATAGTGGAAGACCTCCGTTTAAAAAATTATCGACCTTTGTTAATATGACGTGTTTGATGACAATAAACTACGAATAAAAGTTCAGACAGTTATGGGCTGTCACATAGTACATATTGCAGCTACACAAATGACCTATTATTTATTTAGACGATAGGAAAATTCTGGGAACACAGGGAGCTCTCTGGAGAAAGGCTGAATGATCTCTCAATTGATTTTCACTTTTTAAGATGATTGTTCTTTACACTGCATTTTTTCAGGGTTACTTTTAACAGTACAAAAGACATATACATGGGGAATCAGCAGCTAGATTTTTAATCTGGAAAATTATTACAGGTGTATCAAAAAAGTAACCTTACAAAAAATATTAAAAATTATTTTCTGATTTGAGATTATTTTTGATAATGAATATTTTACCTTGGGACGTGAAGGCATATCTGATGACACTGTTTGGTATTGACATATTTCACGCGCATGAGTGAGAACCCGCTTTTGTGGCAATCGGCCAAAAGGCATTCCCAGAATTGTGTCTATATAATATTTTAGATGCCGTCAATTCGTGCTGGCAGAAGGCTCGTCGAGTGATGTGAACAAGATTGATCTTAGCATGCTCAGAGAAGAGCTTATATCATTTTGTGACAAAAGGACAAAAATGAAGCACTGGAATGTCAGATATTACCCATAACGAAGAGTATGTCATGTTTGCAAGATTAGATACTGTTGATTAAGAAAAACTGCATTTCTTGTTGTTCAGGGGTTGGGGGTTAGGTAATTTGTTTGAATATGCTTTTATTTGTCTTTCTTGTCGCAATGGATATTAGCTCTTCTTGAGCATGCTGAGGATTTAGGAATGTAGAAAATGAGCATGATATCAGATAAAAACTACCCTTCAAAAACAGAAAATGCCATTTTTCAAGTTCACGAGTATCTTGCAAATTGAATTTCTCGTTTTTAGGGGGGTATTCTGAATTCATTGCTTATTTTTGTCTTTTTGCCACAAAATTGATATTAATCTGTCTCTGAAGCCATGTGAGTATTTGATTCATCATGTGCCAAGGTGAGGTTCTGCAGCACCGTCCTTGTGGTGCAATTAACATTGACTCTAAGAACACATTCTGGTGGCAAATGCATTTTGGCTATTGGACAAGAGGCCTGTCTCACTCACTGCGTGAAATACTTCAATCATAGTGTATCAGATAGTTAGGTCCAAGGTAAAGAATAAATATTAATATTATAAGAAAATAATTTGCTATTATCAATGAAATCATGTTTCGTAATTAATTTTTTTCTGAGTGTCTAACTTTTTATTTGATACACGCGTACAACTTTAACTCCTGGAACCATAATGCTGAATGCTCGCATCCAGTTTTTGTGGAAGAGCTCACTGGTAAAAATATAAATACTAATTGAATACATGAAGTCTGCTCCTACAACTCCAGAATTTCATTTGTAAGTCTTGGTCATATCATATGTCCAGACAGTACTGATGATAGTATCTATAGTATCTATCAAATATCTATTATGTCACTTCATTTTTTTCCATTTGTAAACTTTTTACTTGGTCATTATAACATCTCCTAAATGTGTTTACGACTATCGCGATATATAAAAGCTGTGAAAATTATTATCATATTTGTCGTTTCTGGCAGTGGGAGAAGAGCCCTAGAATATTTGTTCTGGCAGAAAGGTTGTAATCACTAATTGTCTCTAACTTGAAACAATTGGCTTTTTTCAGCGATGAATATTAAAGCAGTGTGATATTAGTTTGGGGATAGGGAGATACCTCTTTCAGTCTGTAGTGAGTCAATAACAGGAATTCTCAAATTAGAGAAATAAGATCTTACTTACTGTTAAGGATATTCTCGTGGAACATAAGCAAGGGATTCTGGCGGATAGTGTGAGTGTGTGAGTGTTAAATAACGTGTACTTCGCAGACTAAGTGTTCATACGGATGAGTAAAATGAACCTCTACTCGTAATACGATCTACGACATAACAAGGGTTACAAGTATCACGAATGAATCTAGTGAGTTGCGACGCAAGAATGAAACTCAGAGTGTAAACACAAAGCATTTTGTTGTCAGGTACTGCGACCAACATGTGATGCCATGGAACCGTTGTCAGCTCAATGTATCGGGTGTGATATAATTGATCCATTGAAGGAATGAGGAAGAGGAATGGAGAGGAGGTTGATTACGGTTGTGAGAAAGATGCGGATTGTGGTCATTGTGGATGGGAAGAATCAAAGGTCTCGTTTGTGTATGGTGCGGCGTAAGTTATTATTCATACATCTATCTAGATCATTGACTATATCTGTCTTATCTATTATATATCTTATATCTATTTTCTAATTTTTGATCGGTTTAATCTTTTTCTTCAATTATCATGTTATCTATCGCATCATTTAGTCGATTCTGTACGCTATTCAGGTGAATGATAACTAGGGGCATTAAAAAGATGATCATAGAGAAGGACCCAGCAAAACTGTGTTCTTTTGTTTCCTGTCAGAAGAGTACCGGGATTTGCCACGCAGAAAAGCAAATGAATGAATGTCAAATTTTAATTTGAAGATAGAGAAGACACATTATAGAATCTGATGGGTAGAATACGTAGTTTGTGAAAATTGGAATTTAAACTTAAATTACCCAGTGATATTAACGACACGCGTTCGTTAGTTCAAAATCGCGATCAGCGTTAGGGAAGTCGGTGATTTATGTTACACGTGTCTCGCTGGTTATGCAAGTGTATTCTAATTTAGAAATTAATATCGTGGAAGCAATTATTCTGTCTGTAGATAATGTTTTAGTAATTTAAAAAATTGTGCCGTATAGGATACCTTAACTCCATTTAGTAATATTTATAGAATGAATGGACGACCGCAATTTGGAATAATTTTAAACTGTGGACCATATTTGTGATAGTAGAATGTGCTACATACATTACCTGCTTTATGGTTATAAATTTTTAATGTTGCTTGCGGATGGGTCTGTACTATGGCTTAATAACTCGAGTCATGGGTAGCGTGATAACTGAAATAAAAGAAATTTATACAAAAAACTTCTAATCTATTATAGTTACATAGAGAAGTATGTGTATAAAAATGGATGCAGTGTACATCTTTACCTTGCCTATTGAGGTGTACAAGATATGGGACAATTGGGATGTGAAATAAATAATTTTTGAGAGAATGCGGTGTTCTTAATTGTCAAGGCTTTCCATAGTATGAGGAATCATTTATAGACGATGAATTAGCACTGAATTAAATTGCACCCCACAATTATCATACTACCCCCACATCTTTTTGAGGGGTTAAATGAGGAGAGGCCTACATGCAGCGACATGGAAACCATTGTGTTAATATCGACTATCAAGTAGTTCGAGGCTGAGCAGATGACAAAAGTGAACGCATCATGTCCAACGATTCCTACAAGTTGCAAGTGATAAAGCTTTTCCACATATGGCATCCTGAGTTGCATGCACACACATTTACACGTAGACATACACACAACAGCACACAACACACACCACATCATACACAAATACATACACATACACACACATACCCATAACACACACAGGCGCACAAATACATGCGCATATACATATTACACAAACTATACCACACAAAAACATCACAATACACACAGAATAGTCACAGTCATAATGCAAGGCACGTAACACGCTAGTACAACATGCTAGAAATGATTGGACGGAATAACTGGTAGAGTACAAACATGGTCCCTACCTTTACCAGCTCTTCATCCTGTGAATAGTCTGCTGTGGGCAAGTGGTGCAAGCAAATGTTTTAGACCGTCAAGTGAGCTTTTCTTTGCTTTAGTAATAGTAGGGGTTTTGAATTTGACTGCACTCTGCCCTCTGTATGTCCAGGGGTCTCTGAGTTGATTAAATAATGAAAAAAATAATGATAAGAAGTTTGCAATTGTCTCAGTGTTTGGGTTCAAACTTGACCTTTGAATCCTGCTCTATTCTCACACAAACTCAATTGGTTAATGTGGATCATAAAGGGAATAAAGCCAAACTTGGTGTCAAGCAAAAAAAAATGGAAATTAAGAATTTGATGGGGAAGAAAGGTAGGCCGTCAGTTTGAAGTGAAGTATAGTTTTCTGCTGTTCACATAATATGTGGTGGCCTTGTGAAATGCTTCAAGGTAGTTGCTTAATACAGGAGTGATAAAGTATCTTGCCTTTATCGATTATTACATCTGTAGAGGTCGCCTTGGTTTGTTTTTTTAGTCCATTTGATTCAATTATGTTCCTCATCTCAAGTGTGTTCTAATAATCCGTGCTTAATGGTGCATCGTGCTGAATTCATTTCAATTAACTTCTTGCAGTATCTTCACAAACCTAAATATTGTTAGAACTAAGTATAATACAGTGTACTTTCAATTAAATTACACTGGAATGATGACTTGTTATTAGTCACATCAAGTATATTTACCTTTTTCTTTCTCTGTTGTTTTGGCTGTTGCTTTGTTTTTGTGTTGAGTTTGCAGTTTGTATAAATACATATAAATAGTTATATTTATTGTTATGATCTTGTCTTTGAGCGGATTGATAGTAGATTCTTTATTCGACTATATTGGGCCTTATTTATCATATAATGCACATTAATTGCTGTTCTTTTGGTCCCCGAAACCAATAGTTTTAATATGTAGGCCAGGGTCCGACACAGCTGGCTGCCCGTTGGCGCCGGGCCACCAAAATATGGATGTGGTGCCACCAATCAATTAATAATATATGGGGTTTTGGTGTCCCGATCTGGGCACTAAAATATTGAAAGTGTCAAATGTGATTTTTTGTGATAATAATTTATGAATTACTTGCGTTGTCATATTTTCTTATATGAATCGTTGACAAAGATCGGCGGCTGGCGCTTTGCTTTCCGTAAGAAAAAGGAGCTCGCTGATATCGTTAGTTGATCATAATTAACGATGACTGCAAAACCTCCCTGAGAACTGCATGATACACATGTGGCCATGTTTTATAAGTATACCAAGAATTATATTAAGGCTGTTTTTTCGAAACTAGCCTGACCGCCAGTCCAAATTCAGAAAGGAAAGAGTATCATGAATAACAATGCCAAACGACAGTGTTGTTCGAATTTGGTAAGCATGGACTATGCTGAAGTTGAGACTACTACCCCTTGGAGAAGTTGTGATATCCTTTGAAGAATTTACAGATGAGGGGGGGGGGGAGGGGGTGATGTCAGCTCTCTTTCTCTCTCTTCATCTCTCTTGGAGACTCGGCATGGCTGATTCCACAAGGCATATTACTTTCACTAGTTTTCTCTCTTCCTGTGCTCACTCAGCTATAAAATTAAATGCAGTGTGCCATGCAGTTTTGATGCGTGGTCACTCTAGTTCAATCTGGCTCCCCGAGATGTATTATTAATATTTTGGGAAGGTTTTTTTTTCCATATTTAGCTATCCATTTTCGCCTCTCCCACACATATTTGTCCATCATTCTAAGATCATATCACTCCTATGGATTTTTCTGAAGGCCTATATAACAGAAACTAACATTTTTATTTTGTGTATATATTCAAAAAAGCATATTACTATTTTGATGGTCATAATTTAGATATTTCTTATAAAGAAATTGATATATACTGCTTCAAGCTTTTTCAAGGTTTTTGTAGACAAGCTTATCCTCAAAGCATCAATTTGATAATCCTATACTTATTTGACATCAGAAACTTTAACATCACCGATCTATATTCTGACATATGTGCTATCATTAATCAATGAATTCTGCTATTTAATCACATGCTTTATTCACGCATTCAAAATATTGTACATTGTACATCAAATCTACAAATCTCTTATTTAAAATCAAAGTAAAATATCAAGCTGCTGAAAGATTGAGGTAGAGAAACTTCTTCAAAAATGATTCAAGCTTTTCCAGTCAAATTATCATTCAATTGTGTGCTAATTTGGGAAATTCTTGTATTTAGAATTCAACATCATTTCAAGTAAACAAATGATGTAGGCCCTACATTACAATGGACACATTACTCTGTTATTTGAATGTCAAGTTCATTTTGATCTATTAATAGCAGAACATTTTCATGGCAGCTCATCTTGAGATGTAACAGAATACCAAGAGTTTCCAGGAATGATTCTTGTAAGTGTTCCATGCAGGAACCACACAATGGAGATGGTACAGCCTCCTATGAGGCTGAAACCACCGACAGCTCAATAACCTCCTGATAGAAAAGAGAAGAAAGGTGTCATCTACTTGTATACTTTAAAGGGAAAATTTACCCAGCCATTATTCAGTGTAATTGTTACATTGAATTAATTTGGCAAATCTACATGTATGCCACAATTTGTGATGCAACACGTGGATGTATGCCCCACTATTGTAAGACTGTCAGATTAGTGACTATATGATGGTAAGGAGTGTTTGATTTTGCAAAAAGTGTGAAAGAGATGTCTGAAAATATCTTTCTAATCAGAGTTCTCCAACTTCTTTCAAAAAGTGTTCATAATATGTGACCCATCACCACGATACACAGATAAAGTCGCACAAATTTTTCTTTAGATGTTTATTTTAATAAGATGTGCCACGTTATCGGGGTATCGTGGGACATATAAGTAACATGTTCCTAAAAAATTATAGATATGATAGTGCCAGATTTTGTGAATTTTTGAAATTCTTGATGATTACTGATCTTGACATTTCACAGACACAGCTTCATAATCATAAGTAACCTAAGGGTATGGGTGATGTTTTTGTTGTATTTCTGGAAGACTGCAAAAGAGATTCCCTGTCTTTAAGCAGGGTTCCACACTAACTTTTTTTCTATTTGCCCTTTGGGCAAGTGAAATTATCACTTTCATATTTTTACTTGCCCGAATGAAAAATTTACTTGCCCAAAAATAAACAATAATCAAAAACATTAAAAATGATTTCTCACTAATTTTAACCTATAAGGTCTTTTTATAGCACTGGATGTTTGTTAAATTTTGGGGGTTTGGAAAAGGTGTGATTTGTGAATTTACAGAATCATACAATTAAGCACAATGAACAAAATAATGACAAAATTTAGTGAAAGTTAACACAAAATTTTAGACATATTTTGCTAGCTTTTGGTAAGATTTTTGGACATGTTTTGCTCATTTCATGATCAAAATTTGACTTGCCCAATTGGGCAAGTGCTAGTGTCGAGCCCTGCTTTACGGCTATTCAGCTGGGACTTGAAATAGGATAACAGTCTAAATGGGAAGTTTTTGAATATCTGGAATGCTTCAGAGAGATCAGGTAGAGAACCAGAATGTTCACACTGACATTGCCATCCAAGAATGTCACACTCATTAATGCACTGTGGCCAACATAGTGATGGGAGTGCTTCCTGGACATGTATGTACATAGCCTGACTGGGGTCCACCTAGCGTAATACTGCCCTCACCTCCCTACAAAGCCTCGTCAAGAAACAACTGTGTACATACGTGAGTGTGTAGTCCTCCTTGACCTACATTCCAATGTCATGAGATCACGGAAACTGAAGATGCAGTTTTATTCATGGGTCCATTCTTGTTCTTCTTCATTGAAGAATGTCATACACAATAGATGTAATTATCCCCCCCCCCACCCCTTCACTGACAGAATGGCAGAGGACAAAGATGAGAATAAAAGAAAATGAGAATAGAAACAAGAATTTGAGCTGCTTCTGTAAACTGGTCTTGATTCCAAGACAGTCCCAACCTACCTCCACAATCTGTGAGGAAGTTTCGACTGACCGACAGACACTCGGTCCCAAATACTGATCAAATGAGAAATACTGTTACAACTTCCACTGCCGACCTCCTTACCCATCAGACAGAAACATAGTGTACATGTTGGTCGTGCATTCCTTGCATTTTTTTAATGTTACCTATACATTTTAGATTACAACTGATGTATACTTGTTTGTTTCTTTTTTTTTCCAAATTCCCTGATCGTATGATTTTCGTTGATGTATACATGTAGGGCCTATGTTTTTTGTTGAGTTTTTTAATTGTTGTGGCATAGATTACTTTTTTTCGGGGGAGGGGGCCAAGTTTAAATGGAAGGAGTATAAAAGCAGTTTCCTGCTCCCCTTTCTCCAAGTAATCTTTCATCAAATTATAACAATTCAAGTTGTAAACTTTGTAAAGCATAACAGTGCTTATTCATCAATTATTGTAGACTATTTGCCATACATGACATTTTCAATTTGGTAAATATTGTTGAATGATATTGTTGCATAATAAACTCATTCAATTATTAATTTGACGATGTTCATCACAAGAATCTTTTCTAATAACATTCAATGTAGGCCTAATCAGAACCAGAAAATGAATGCTTGCAGATGTAGGTCTACAGTGTGAAAACGGGTATCTAACAGAAACCTTGAAATTGCCATTGAAACATGGGGTTATACTAGCAGTTTGACACATGACTGAACACCCCCTGTTCTGCTATTTAATTTTCAAAAGCATATTGAAAACAAACAATGACAATTAGTTTTGGAGTTTGAATAGGACAGGAAGGCCACAGATCAAGCAGAAATCTGTTGTAAAATCACAATCAGAAAAAAAAATTACTGCCACAATATACATGTATAGTCAGTTTGACAAGGTGCATAATTTTACAGGGTATTCAATGCAAACAGGAGTAGGCCTAAATAGTGAATAAATGCAGTATATAGTTTTGAAAAATGGTGTAAATGTAAAATGATTTTTTTTTTCTCTCTCTCTTTAATAGACTTATACCATGTATTAAAGGTAAATGACATGATTGGGGGTAGTCCTCAACTTGGGCTGAAACTACTCTAGAATCAAGTAAACTATGCAAGGATTCTTCTGTGAATATCTTGTAGTCAAAGGTTGGCTCATTCTAAAATAACTAATGTCAATATCCCTTGTGGCAGGCAAGCCTGCTGTGTGGCTCTAGATGGGTCCTATTTTTATCATGCCCCGATAAATTAAAATACTAGTATGATCATGCTTGATTCTCCTTAAGTAAACAAATTAGAGACAAATCCTTCCATCTGGGAGATCCACTCCAGCTAGTGTATAGTTGGTATATATTTCAACTCCTTTGGTTCTTGAGGCATTTTCAAGTGTTCCCAATCATGTCACTAACCTTTAAAGACACTATATAACACTGTGGAAGACCCGTTTAAAAAATTATCGAACTTTGTTATCTGACAGTGTTTGAATGGACAAATAAACACCCTAGAACACAAAAGTTCAGACAGTTATGCTGTCACTAGTACAATATGTGCAGATACAAATTGGCCTATTAATTCTATATCAGCCGATAGGAAATTCTGCAACACAGCAGTCTCTGGAGAAAAGCTGGAATGATCTCTCAATGATTTTCACTTTTTTAAAGCATGATTGTTTTACACTGCAATTTTTTCAGGGCTTCACTTTTAGACAGTATCAAAGACACTAGTAGCATGGGGAATCATGCAGCTCAGATTTTTTAAACTGGAAACATTATTATACAGCGTGTATCAAAAAAAAGTAGACACTTAGAAAAAAATTATTAAAAATTATTTTCGTGATTTTGAGATTATTTTTTGATATGAATATTTTACCTTGGACCTAAGCTATCTGATGACACTGTTGGTATTGAAAGTATTTCACGCATGGAGTGAGCCACACCCCGCTTTTGTGCAAGTCGTGCCAAAAAGGCATTTGCGCACAGAATGTGTTCTTATAATCAACTGTTTTAATGCCTCACATACCGTGCGCAGAAGCTCTCAAGTGATGTGCACCAAGGATTCGAGATCCTTAGCAGGCTCAGAGAAGAGCTTATATCAATTTTGTTGTGACAAAAAAGGACAAAATGAAGCACTGATTCAGAATATACCCATAACAAGAAAGAGAATGTCCATGTTTGCAAGATGAACTGTGAATTTAAGAAAAATGCATTTTGCTTTTCAGGGGTTGGGGTTAGTAATTGTTTCTGAATTATTGCTTTATTTTGTCTTTCTTGTCACAAAATGGATATTAGCTCTTCTCTGAGCATGCTGAGGATTTAGCAATGTAGAAAAAGATGAAGCAATGATTCAGATACACACAAACACCTACCCCTTCAAAAAACAAGAAAATGCCAATTTTCTTCAGTTCAACGTTCATCTTGCAAAACATAATTTTTCTCCCTTTTAGGGGGTACTTCTGAATCATTTGCTTCATTTTTGTCTCTTTTATTGGCCACGAAAATTGATATTAACATCTTCTCTGGCATGCTGAGATTCAATCCTTGTGCAGCATCAGGTGAGCCAGCTTCTGCAGCACCGGTCTGTGAAGGCCATTAAAGCATTGGACTCTAACAATCAATTCTGTGCGCAAATCATTTTTTGGCCTATTGGACAAAAGAGGCCTGTGCTCACTCATGCGTGAAATACTTTCAATACCAATAGTGTCATCAGATAGCTTAGGTCCAAGGTAAAATATTCATATCAAAAAATAATTTCTATATCATGAAATATTTGCGTAATAAATTTTTTTCTGAGTGTCTACTTTTTTTTGATACACGCTGTACAATGCCTTTAATACCCTGGAAACCATACACTCTGAAATGCTCCCATCCAGTTTTGTGGAATGAGCTCACTGGTAACAAATATAAATACCATTGAAACATGAAAGTCTGCTCTCAAGACTCATCAGTTTCAATTGTAAGTCTTGGTCATATCATATGTCCAGCACAGTACCTCCTGATAGTAGTATAGTATCTATCAATATCTATTAATGTCACTTCTTTCTTTTTCTTTTTGTAACTTTTCTACTATGTTCATAATAACATCTCCCTAAAATGTGTTACGACCTAGGCGATATATAAAAGCTGTGAATTATTATTCATTATTTTGTCGCTTGTCTGGCAGTGGCAGAAGAGCCCTAGCATATGTTCCTGGCAGAAAGGCTTTAACACTAAATTGTCTCTAACTTGAAAAACATTGGCTTTTTCACATGAATTTAAAGCAGTGTGATTTTGTTTAGATCCTTCTTTCAGTCTGTTAAGTGCAAATATCAAATAAGGCACATTCTCAAATTAGAGAAATAAATCTTACTTACTGTTAAGGATATTCTGCTGGGAACATATGCAAGGGCCATTCTGGCGGAAGTGTGAGTGTGTGAGTGTTAAATAGCGTCTGTACTCGCAGACTATGTTCCACGCAGAGTAGAAATGAACTCTCGACTAGTAATACCACCTACGACACACACAGGGTTACAAGTATGCACGGAATGAATCTAGTGAGTTGCGACGCAAGAATCCGAACTCGAGTGTAAACAAAAGCATTTTGTCAGGACTCGACCAATGTGATGCCATGGGACACTGCTATCAGCTACATGTAGGACGTGATTGATGATAAATGAAATACACATTGAAGGAATGAGGAAGAGGAATGGAAGAGGAGGTTGATACGGGTTGTCGATGAAAGATGCGGATTGTGCGCCATTGTGGATGTGCCAAAGATCACAGGTCTCTGGTTTGCGTATGGTGCAGGCGTAATTATGTATTCATCCATCTATCTATATCATTCTATAATCTGTCTATCTATCTATATATCTTCATATCTATTTATCTATCTTTTGATCGGTTTATCTTTATATCTATCAACATTAATCTATGATCTATCTATCCATCATTTATCGATCTGTAACCGGTATCTGCAGGTGAAATGGATAAACTAAGGGGCATTAAAAAGACTGAATCATAGCGAAGAAGTGAAACCCAGCAAACTGTGTTCCTTTTGTTTCCCCCTTCAAGACAGAGTACGGGATTTGCACGCCAGAAAACGGCAAAATGAATGAAATCAGCTCAAAATGTTCACAATTTGAAGATTAGCAGAAATGAACACATGTCATAGAACCCTTGGGTAGAATACGTAGTTTTGGTGAAAATCTGGACATTTAAACTTCAAAATTTACACAGTGACATTACGAGCACGGGCCGTTCCGTTAGTTCCAAAATCGTCCGATCAGCTGTTAGCGGAAGTCGCGCTGAGTTTAGCTGTTTAACCAATCAGTGTGCTCCGCTGGGTATGCGATGCGTTTTCTGGCGTGCAAATCCGCGTACTCGTCTTTGAAGGGAAAACAAAAGGAACACAGTTTTGCTTGTTGGGGGTTTCACTTCTTCGCTATGATTCAGTCTTTTTAATGCCCCGTTAGTTTATCCATTTCACCTGCAGATACGGTTACAGAGCGATAAATGATGGATAGATTAGATCATTAGATTAATGTGATAATATAAAATAAACGATCAAAAGATAGATTAAATAGATATTGAAGATATATTAGATAAGCATAGACAGATTAATAGAAATGATATAGAGATAAGATGGATGAATACATAATTACGCCTGCACCATACACAACCAGAGACTGTGATCTTGGGCACATCCACAATGGCGCACAATCCGCATTTTCATCGACAACCCGTATCACCTCCTCTTCCATTCCTCTTCCTCATTCCTGTCAATGTGTAATTTCATTTATCATCAATCACGTTCCTAACATGTAGCTGATAGCCAGCTGTCCCATGGCATCACATTGGTCGAGTCCTGACAAATGCTTTCTGTTTACACTCGAGTTCGGGATTCTTGCGTCGCAACTCACTAGATTCGATCTCGTGCATTACTTGTAACCCTTGTGTGTGTCCGTAGTGGTATTACTAGTCGAGAGTTCTTTCTACTCTGCGTGGAACATTAGTCTGCGAGTATCAGACGCATATTAACACTTCACAACACTCACACTTCCGCCAGAATGGCCCTTGCATATGTTCAGCAGAATATCGTTAACAGTTAAGTAAGATTTATTTTCTCTAATTGTGAGAATGTGGCCTTATTTGATATTTGACACTTAACAGACTGAAAGAAGGAATCTAAACAAAATCACACTGCTTTTAAAATTCATGTGAAAAAGCCAATGTTTTTCAAGTTAGAAGACATTGAGTTTAAGCCTTTCTGCCAGGAACATATGCTAAGGGCTCTTCTGCCACTGCCAGACAAGCGACAAAAATACAATGAATAATAATTCACAGCTTTGTATATATCGCCTAGTCGTAAACAACATTTTAGGAGATGTTATTATGAACATAGCTAGAAAAGTTACAAAAAGAAAAAGAAAGAAGTGACATTAATAGATATTGATTAGATACTATACTACTATCAGGAGGTACTGTGCTGGACATATGATATGACCAAGACTTACAATTGAAAACTGATGAGTCTTGAGAGGCAGACTTTCATGTTTCAAATGGTATTTATATTTGTTACCAGTGAAGCCTCATTCCACAAAACTGGATGGGAGCAGTTTCAGGTTAGGCGTTTCCAGGGTATAAAGGCATGTACAGCGTGCTATCAAAAAAAAAGTAACACTCAGAAAAAATTTATTACGCAAACTATTTCCATGATATAGAAATTATTTTTTTGATATTGAATACTTTTACCTTGACCTAAGCTATCTGATGGACACTATTGGTATTGAAAGTATTCAGCATGAGTGAGCAGCAGGCCTCTGTTTGTTCCAATAGGCCAAAAAATGATTTGCGCACAGAATTGATTGTTAGAGTCCAATGCTTTAATGGCCTTCACAGACCGGTGCTGCAGAAGCTGGCTCACCTGATGCTGCACAAGGATTGAATCTCAGCATGCCAGAGAAGATGTTAATATCAATTTTCGTGGCCAATAAAAGAGACAAAAATGAAGCAAATGATTCAGAAGTACCCCCTAAAAGGGAGAAAAATTATGTTTTGCAAGATGAACGTTGAACTGAAGAAAATTGGCATTTTCTTGTTTTTTGAAGGGGTAGGTGTTTGTGTGTATCTGAATCATTGCTTCATCTTTTTCTACATTGCTAAATCCTCAGCATGCTCAGAGAAGAGCTAATATCCATTTTGTGACAAGAAAGACAAAATAAAGCAATAATTCAGAAACAATTACTAACCCCAACCCCTGAAAAGCAAAATGCATTTTTCTTAAATTCACAGTTCATCTTGCAAACATGGACATTCTCTTTCTTGTTATGGGTATATTCTGAATCAGTGCTTCATTTTGTCCTTTTTTGTCACAACAAAATTGATATAAGCTCTTCTCTGAGCCTGCTAAGGATCTCGAATCCTTGGTGCACATCACTTGAGAGCTTCTGCGCACGGTATGTGAGGCATTAAAACAGTTGATTATAAGAACACATTCTGTGCGCAAATGCCTTTTTGGCACGACTTGCACAAAAGCGGGGTGTGGCTCACTCCATGCGTGAAATACTTTCAATACCAACAGTGTCATCAGATAGCTTCAGGTCAAGGTAAAATATTTCATATCAAAAATATCATCAAAATCACGATAATAATTTTAATATTTTTTTTCTAAGTGTCTACTTTTTTTTGATACACGCTGTTATACATAATGTTCCAGTTTAAAAATCTGAGCTGACATGATGTCCCCATTGTACTAGTGTGTCTTTGATTACTGTCTAAAAGTGAAAGCCCTTGAAAAAAATGGCAGTGTAAAACCAATCATGGCTTTAAAAAAATGTGAAAATCATTGAGAGAATCGATTCCAGCTTTTCTCCAAGACTGCTGTGTTGCAGAATTCCTATCGGCTGAATAGAATTAATAGGCCACATTGTATCTGCACATATTTACTAGTGACAGCATAACTGTCCTGAACTTTTGTTCTAGCGTGTTTATTTGTCCCAATTCAACACGTCAGATAACAAAAGTTCGATAATTTTTAAAACGGGTTTCCACAGTGTTATATAGTGTCTTTCAAAGTTAGTGACATGATTGGAACACTTGAAAATGCTCAAGAACCAAAGGAGTTGAAATATATACCAACTATTTTAAAAAACCACTAGCTGCGAGTGGATCTCCCAGATTGAAGGATTTGTCTTATTTGTTTACTTAAGGCAGAATTCAAGCATGATCATACTAGTATTTAATTTTATCGGGGGGCATGATAAAAAGTAGGACCCATCTAGAGCCACACAGCAGGCTTGCCTGCCACAAGCGATATTGACATTAGTTATTTAGAATGAGCCAACTTTGACCTACAAGATATTCACAGGAAGAATCCTTGCAGTTGTTTACTTGATTCTAGAGAGTTCAGCCCAAGTTGAGGACTACCCCCAATCATGTCATATAACCTTTAATTACATGGTTATAAGTCTATTAAGAGAGAGAGAGAGAGGGAGAGAGAGAGGAGAGAGCGAAAAATTTCATTTTTACATTTACAACATTTTTCAAACTTAACTGCATTTATTTCACGTATTTAGGCCTACTCCTGCTTGCATTGAATTACCCTGTTAAAATTATGCACTTGTCCAAACTGACTAGACATGGTATATATGTGGCAGAAAATTTTTTTCTGATTGCTGATTTTTACAACAGATTTCTGCTTTGTCTGTCGGCCCTTCTGTCCTATTTCAAAACTCCAAACTAATTGTCGATTGTTTGTTTTCAATATGCTTGTGAAAATTAAATAAGCAGAACAGGTTCAGTTCAATGTGTCAAACTGCTAGTATAACCCCTGTGTTTCAATGGCAAATTTCAAGGTTTCGTTAGATACCTGTCTTTCACCACTGTAGACCTACATCTGCAAGCATTCATTTTCTGCGTTCTGATTAGCCTTACTTTGAATGTTATTAGAAAAGATGTTGAGATGCACATGCATCAAATTAATAATTTTGAACGATTTCTATTGATGCAGCAATATACTTCAACAATATTTACCAAATTGGAAATGTCATGATAGTAAATAGTCTACAAAAATGGATGAATAAGCACTGTTATGTTTTACAAAGTTTTACAACTTCGAATTGTGTATTATTGGCATGAAAGATTATTTGGAGAAGAAGGGGAGCAGGAAACTGCTTTTATACTGCTTCATTGAACTTGGCCCCTCCCCGAAAAAAAAGTGATCTATGCCCAACAACAATTAAAACAAAACTGCACAAAAAAAATACAGTATACAATCAAGCGAAAATCATTACAATCAGGGGAATTTGGAAAAAAAAAGAAACAAACAGTATACATCAGTTGTAATCTTAAAATGTATACGCGTAACATTAACAAAAATGCAAGGAATGCCACTGACAAACACTGTCACTATGTTTCTGTCTGATGGGATTAACGAGAGGGAGCAGTGTAAGTGCGAACAGTATTTCTCATGTTGATCGAGTATTTGGGACGAGTGTCTGTCGCCGTCAGTCGCAAACTTCCTCACAGATTGTGGAGTAGGTTGGGACTGTTTTGGAATCAAGACCAGTTTACAGAAGCAGCTCATAATTCTTGTTTCTTTCTCATTTTCTTTTATTCTCATCTTTGTCCTCGGCCATTCTGTCAGTGAAGGGGGGGGGGCGGGGGTATAATTACATCTCATTGTGTATGACATTTCTCAATGAAGAAGAACAAGAATGGACCATGAATAAACTGACCATCTTCAGTTTCCGTGATCTTCCATGACATTGCGAATGTAGGTAAGGGGACTACACACTCACGTATGCTATCACAGTTGTTGCCTGACGAGGCTTTGTAGGGACGGTGAGGCAGATATAACGCTCGTAGGTGGACCCAGTCAGGCTATGTTACATTATCATGTCCAGGAGGACACTCCGATCACTATTGTGGCCACAGTGCATTAATGAGGCTGACATTTCTGGAATGGATGCAGTTGGTTACAATTCTGGTTTCTACCTGCATCACTCTGAAGCATTCCACGATATTCAAAAACTCCCATTTAGACTGTCATCCCCATATTTCAAGTCCAAGCCTGAATAGCCGTAAAGCAGGGCTCGACATAGCGCTTGCCCATTGGGCAAGTCAAATTTTATCATTGAAATTGAGCAAACTGTCCAAAATCTTACCATAAAGCTAGAAAATATGTTAAATTTTGTTTAAGTTAACTTTCACTTAAAACTTTTTGTCATTATTCTTGTTCATTGTGCCTTAATTGTTTATGATTCTTTAATTCACAATCACACCTTTTCGCAAACCCCAAAATTTAACAACATCAGGTGGGCTATAAAGAGCTTATGTGTTAAAAATAGTGAGAAATCATTTTTGATGTTTTTGATGTG
>JZLH01S0028075.1:13246-23922 GCA_001188425.1 Eucidaris tribuloides | reverse complement strand
TAAGAAGCAAACAAGTATATATGCCAAGCCTGGATTCCAGTCATTGAATTTAAAAGGAGCAGGTTAATGGAAAAGCTCATCTCATACGAATGAAACACATCATAAAAAAGTACTAAAATAGCCTATTGAAAATTGTCTGGGGGTATTTCCGGGGATAGTTGTCCTATGGGAAAATTGTCCTTGGGGTGATTGTCCGGGGTGGTAATTTGTTTGGATACGACATTTGTTCCAACAGTGAATGTTATAATCTCCGGCAATAAAAGAAAGATTTATTCATTGTTTTTACCAACCTAATAGGGCGAGGCAAAGATTCAGAGGTTACCTTTATACGTAACATTTGCAGTCAGGCTGAACATTTGCATTTGGTGTTGGAGTCATATGTCACTGGAGCATGTGTCATGCATTCGTCAAATTCTCCATATCGCTATACCGATATTTTTCGATAGAAGAATACTCTATATCGACATCCTGGACTTTTTACCGGGTGCTCATTTCCGCGGGCCGACTCAGAATGAAAGCTGCAGCATTGATTAATACATGCCAATTTGTTTCTAAACACAACAAAAAAAGTAACTACCCCTTTTTCAAAATGACTATAACTTTATAAAAACACGTTGTGAGCAAAATATTTGGCAAGGGTGTTTTGCACTAATTGACTATATTTCTGTGTGAAAAAATCCGTCAAGTCATGCATGAGTGAGCATGCATTAAAGACAAAAATGCCACTTTTCAAATGTCACAAGGGTCATTTGGGATTTTTGATGTAGGATTTTGACAAATTCTGTTTCTGGTGAATAATTATTCGCTATTTATGTTATCATCTATCGTTTGATCCCTTATACCTCCTTTGGCACTTTTGGCATATTTTACGCTCGGCGGACGAGCCAATTTAAAAATTTCCACCCTTTCTCAGTTTGAAATTGTAAAATCCATCAGTTATGTGGCAAAACTTGAAATCTGATTTTTTTCAGCAAATGTATCTTTACATGTGTACGAACATAAGAGGTTGTAACCATGTCATGGTTTGGGGAGCACACTTTATAAATAAAGCAAAAAATGTCATCTTTACCATTATTTTGGCATAAGAGATGACTCCTGTGACTTTTGAAAAGTGGCATTTTCACCTTTAATGCATGCTCACTCATGCATGAGTGACGGATCAATCACATATTCACACAGAAGTTAGTCAATGATTGTAGAAACACTCTTGCCAAATTATTTTGCACAAACTTGTTTTGTTAAAAAGTAATGGTATGTTGAAAAGGGGGGTAGTTACTTTTTTTGTTGGGTTTAGTTGTAGTGCCTTTTTTCTTTCTTTCTCTTTCGTTCAAGTAACTCTGCTCTACTCATGAGAAAGGGAATGAAACTGTAAGACTGCAAAATCATGAAACCCTAGAAGTTGTTGAATACCGCCCCTTTTAACATGCACAAATGAGATATCGGATATGAACAAGTTGATCAATCTTGCCAGAGAATCTCAATTACCTTGGTGCGTCCCTCCGACCTTCTTTTGTAGACAACTATATACTAGGTGTTAAAAATAATGTTTGTTAATTTTGAAAATTAATAACACAAAAACTGTACAACAGATTATACTGGCATTGAGTATAGTTACAGCATAATAGTGAACATTTTTGTTTCAGGTGGTTTGCAGACGATATCAATAATCAGTTTTATGTAATTCATGCTTATTTAAAAAGTAAGGGTTCAGATTTTGCTCAATATCCACGTCCTTGTACAAAATTGAAACAGTACAGAAATCTAATGGTGTGTGTGAGACTGTGTGCCTAGTCCCCACACAATAGAAATAGACAATGGCTGTGGATAGTGAATAGAGTCTAGCAGTCGCCAGGCTACTTATGAATATTAATAAAGCATTTATCTACGCTGAGAGACTGGCATACCACAGTTTTCAATGTGCAGTCTCTGGCAGCCATTGTCTATTTCCCTTGTATGGGGACTGACACACACTCTCACACACACCATTTGATTTCTGTACAGTTTCAAATTTTGTACAGGGGACTGGATATTGAGCAAAATCTGAACACCAACTTTTTAAATAAGCATTAATTACATAAAACTGAATATTGATATCTTATTCAAACCACTTCCACCAGAAATGTTCACTATTCAACTGCAACTATACTCAATGCCAGTATAATCTGCTGTATATTTTTTGTGTTATTAAATACTTTAATTGACAAATCTATTTTTAACACCTAGTATATGCGATAGGGAGAAAAGCATTAGCAAAAGTTTAAGACCACAAAAATATTTCCATTAAACCATGTCGAAAATAAAAGCTCAAAGCTGTTGCTTGAAGATGTTGAAGGGTAAGTTGGGTTCAATGTCATTGCTCAAAGGGCACAAGACAGTGCTTATACAATATAATTCAACATCAGTCCCCTTGGAAGGCAGATTACATAGATTTTTTTTTTTTGCAAGAACTTGAAGAATCTTCCGCACTAATTATTAGGCCTTGGCACTGTATGCTCACCACATTACTGCACAAGGTTCGTCTAGTTCTTGCTCAGAGTTCAAAGAAATGCCTTTAAAAGTATTCATGCTGATGGGGGTACTTTCCCTTGCTCTTTGGGTAATGATGCACTTAACCTCTTCAAGAAGCAATAGTTTTTAGTTTTTGCTGTCTTACACTTTTGTTAATGATGCTAATGCTTACCTTTGGTCTCTTTATGCAGGTCGAAATTGATCTGGGAGTTGAGATGTATGTGACCGGTATAGTCATGCAAGGCAACCCGGACCAAAGCTCGTGGGTGTACCGGTATCGAGTAGAGATCAGCCAAGACAATGAAAACTGGGGTTGTGTGCTGGACTCGTATGGTCAGATTGAGGTAAGTCAGGAGAAAACTATCTCTTTCTTCAGTCAGATGTTGTGCTCTGCGATGCAGGGTTTCCAAGAATTCCCGCCATCTATCCCTATCCACTCTGCTGCCCACACAGCATCAATAAAACCCACAGAAATTGATTAATTAATCAATCAATCAGATAAAGAACTATTCCATCGATCTAACAATCTTTCAATCAATCAAGCAATCAATCAATCAATCAATCAATCAATCAATCAATCAATCAATCAATTAATCAATCAGTCAATCAAACGATAAAAGTATTCAATAGAAATCGGCTAATCGGAGAATTAGTTAATCATTCAATCAATACATTCATAAAAAAGAAAGAATAAATAAATGGATAGATAATAAACAATTCCATAAATCAAGTAAATACATAGTATAATATATTAATCAATTATCAGGTAAAAATGCAAACAGTTAGTGGTCATCAATATTGATAACAATGTTTGTTTCAATGCATTGAAATGTAAAGGAGTCAATGAAATAAATAAAGTAGATAAATCGACAATGTAGAACATTTTATGTCGTAATAAAGGGTCAACGATTTTGCTAGGTCATTTTGTCATTTGCATGGTGTTCTAGTATCATACTACACAGAAATATAAATAAATATCATATAAATATCATACTACACATGTAGAATGGTACGATAACATAATGTCTCATGAGGAACAGTATGGATACTTAACTAATACATTTTCCAATTTTTGTTTTTTATGAAAAAATGAAGTATTTTCCTTAGGAGACGTAAAAGCTTACTAAATAAAAAAAATGTCCTGGAATGAAACACTTACTGCTCTCTGAAACTTCATTTCTAAATGAATCACTGCTGTGGTACTTAGACTCTTGAAGTTTATTTGTCCAAGAGAAATAAGTGAATTATATCTATCAATCATTATACGATTCCTTACTCGCCAAACTAGTATTATGGTGCAAACGTTGACCGTGATTCCCTGGCAGTCGCCGAGTTCTCTCCTCCTGTCAAGGCTCGTTTCATCAAGACTAGACTACTACTTCTTATATCATTATTATTATTATTATTATTATTATTATTATTATTATTATTATTATTATTATTACTATTATTATTTATATTTTCCTCGCCAAACTATTATGGCGCCAACGTTGACCGTGACTCCCTGGCTGTCGCTGAGTTCTCTCCTCCAGTCAAGGCTAGTTTCATCAAGATTAGACTACTACTACTAGACGTAGTACTACTATTAATATTACTATTATCATTATTATTGGTATTATTGTAATAATCATTATCATCACCATCATTATTATTATTACCATTATTATTTTGTTATTTCTCGTCAAATTAGTATTATGGCGCGAACGTTGACCGTGACTCCCTGGCCGTCGCTGAGTTCTCGCCTCCGATCAAGGCTCGTTTCATCAAGATCGTCCCCAAATCCTGGAAACAATGCATTTGTATGCGTCTGGAAATCTACGTTCAAGAATTGTGTAAGTATTTCCAGGAAAATTGTTTGATTATTTGGAACAGTCTATTGATGTCAACTTGTCGTCCGACTTATAAACATTATGTTCACGTCTGCAGTAGACGTAATACACGGCACAATGGAAATTAATGTTCTTTGTCCGTGTCGGGGTCCGTGTCATCTGATGGGAATATGTTTACGATTATCACAACACTGCTAAAGTACTGACGCAAAAGTATCAATCCTCATCAAACCTCTACTACTACTTTTGCTTCTGCTATCTAACTATGACTTCTGGCCCACTATAACTGACATTTCATTACTAGCCTACTACTACTTTTCTTGTACTACTATTACCACTACTACTACAACTACTATTTCTACTAATATTGCAATAAATACTACTACTTATACTACTTATACTACTGCTGCTGCTTCTTCTACTATAACTACGACTACGACTACTACTACTACGACTACTACGACTATTACCACTACTACTTCTACTACTACAACAACTACTACTAGTGCTGCTGGTACTACTACTACTTCCTCAACTAAAACTAGGCCTACTACTTAACTACTACCGCTGCTGCTGCTATTACTACTACTACTATTACTACACTACTACTACTACTACTACTACTACTACTATACTACTATACTACTACTACTGCTACTACTACCAATACTACTTATATTATTACTACTACTACTACTACTACTACTACTACTACTACTACTACTACTGAAACTACTACTACAGCTGTCGTCGCTACTGCTACTACTACTACTACTACTACTACTACTACTACGTATATCTGTCACTTATAATTACGGTATTGCAATAGAGAATGAAGTTCTCAAATAACCTGAATTCAGATCGTCGTCGTCGTAGCATACTCTAATCAGGGCGTAGCTTCCCTTACGGCAGCGTGTTACAATCGTCTGTTTTGAGCCATTCTAGTTGCTCTCTCCATGGTACCAAATGCCTCTCTCACTGGTCTGTCCCATCTACATCTAGGTCTTCCTCTACTACACTTCTCAGGAATGTGTGCCCCAAGGACTCTCTTCTCCATACCATCATGTCTCATGATATGACCAAAATATCCCAGCTTCTGTTTCCTCACATATTGCAGTGGCCAGTCACTAGGCACAATGAGCTCATTCCTGATGTCTTCATTTGTCCGTCGTTCCACCCAGGGGACTCTCAAAATCCTGCGATAACATTTGTTTTCAAAAGCAGTGATTCTTAGGTCATCTGTCTTCCGTAGCACCCAAGCTTCGCAGCTTCAGATAGGAAATTAAAATTGGCTCAATCCAATTTTAAAGAAAAACACAAAAGAAGTCTTTTAATCAAATGTGTTCACATTACAAGCCCACATGGAATAATAGAGATAAATTCATTTTGCATTTGTGCTTGCTTCACGATAAATTTTGGCATTTTTCTCACTATAGTTATTATGCCACCTGGGGAACCGATTGGACTGGCTAATGGGGACTTCCCCATAAATCACGTGACCGTGTCATCTCACGACCCTTCCACTCCGTACACTAGTATCCGGTTGAACCAGACACTGCCCGGCGGATCGTGGTGCGCTGCTGAGTACGATAATCACCCGTGGGTCCAGGTACGTAGAAACCAGTGTTGCCAGTTTGGCGATTTGAACGCCAAATACACCGGATTTGGATTTTCTAAAATTTAGTTTGGCCGACAAAACTTGAAGTGCCTGTCAAACTGCTTTTTGGCGTTTTTGTTGTTGTTTTACAATTGCATACCTGAAAAATATTATGAAACCCGAATTTCAGTGAAATAGGTAGCACAAATGTTTCATGTTTTAAAGTTTCTGCTGCACCTCCTCGCATTTTCAGTGTTGCCAACTCAAATTAAGGCTAATCTACGGCAATAGGTCCTTCAAGCCGCGGCACAGGGTCCAACTTGTAGCAGCGCGCATGTACTTTACGTGTAAAATCTGGCTGCTCACAAACCGCGATACCAAAATGTTTGGCCGCTCCAGGAGTTTCAAATTGATAACAACGTCATTTCTACCCATATCTAGAGTATGCTTGCCATAAAATGCATTAAATGCAAATTTGGCCTTTTCACCGAATTTGGCAAGTAATTTGGCGTTTTAAGAATCAGAGAAACTGGCAATCCTGGTGCAAACACGTGGTAATGGTGTAGCATTAATGGAAAGAAAGGACTTTGAAAAATGCATCAAAGAAATTGTTTCATATTGTGGGGTTTCAAGTTTAAAAAAAAAGTCCAACTTTATTCTCCGTGCTACATGATAGTAATTGTATGGACGACTAAAAATCTAAAATATCAAACTTGATACAGGTATAAGCTACCACTAGCAATGTATGGATGGGCAAAAATCACACATGAATAATTGGTCCGATAGATGGACTCTTTACAGTAGCAAATTAGCAATCTGTAGAGGAAAAAGACAATTGTAATCCGATCACTCATAGATTTTACCTTTTAAAGCCTTACAATAAGAGTTAAGCTTCAATGATCACTACATTAATATCAGTCCAGAAAATCCATTTCGTTAGACTTAAATTAGTTTTAGCTCCCTATTTCAAGCCTTTGAAATAAAAGATCACTTTTATCTCTTTTTTAAGTCCTTGAAATACAGATTCAAAAATTCCCCATTTCTTCCAACGTCTTGAAATAAGGATACAACACAACTGACTCCACTAAAACTGAGAATATTAGGACCAACGGTTATAGAAACTGAGACAAACATTTTCATGTGTGTGTTTTTTCATCCAACAGGATATAAATAAAGAGCAAAAATCTTGTGGAAACCAAAATAAAGTTATAAGTTATCAAAACAGTAGTTAATGTGTATGTGTGTGTGTGTTTATGTGTGTGTGTGTGTGTGTGTGTGTGTGTGTGTATGTATGTGAAGTAGTGTAGTGTGTGTGTGTGTGTGTGTGTGTGTGTGTGTGTGTGTGTGTGTGTGTGTGTATGTATGTGTGTGTGTGTCTGTCTGTCTGTGTGTGTGTCTGTGTGTGTGTCTGTGTATGTGTCTGTTAATATTGAAGGATTCATCTTGAAGATAATATAACGACATAAAAGTAAAAGAATCCGCACGATTGTCGAAAGATATTTGTCGATATTCACCTAACATTTTTTTTCCATTTTAACACGGCCCCTGTTACCTAAAATGGGATATCTGCTTTGATTCTAATGTCTTAGGTGGACCTCACGCTCATCCATTCTATTACGGGGGTCGTCACTCAAGGTAACGCTGAGGGACCGGCATACGTCACGGAATTTACATTGGAGATCAGTCGAGATGGGCTGGATTGGACTTACGTCAAGAATTCCTATGGTTACAAGAAGGTTTGTTTTAAAGCTAGATTACTAAGAATATAATAATAATAATAATAATAATAACAACAACAACAACAACAATAATAATAATAATAATAATAATAATAATAATAATAATAATAATAATAATAACAGCAACAACAACACCAACGTCTTATTTACCCGGGGTAGCCACTTCAGTCTGATAGACTGCTCTCCCAGCCGGCCCTACATGTTACTTTTACCTTTCTTTGTTAGAATGCCGAGCGCCTATAGCTAGAAAGCAGAAGGTACCATTTATGAAAGTCTTTGGTATGACCTTCCGCACGTGAGGCGGACGCCATCACGCCGTTGATGTTAGCTTTTCTCGAGTTTTGGTCGTTTGTCAGCTTTGTTAGATTCCTTTCAATATACTCTCTGTTAATATTGAAAGACATTAGATATGGTAGACCACTCGTGACTGTATCATTGATTTTCCACACAAAGTGGATTGAAAGAAATTATATACAGTATAATTTCTCTGCGATGATGTGGCCTGAAATAAGGTGATATATATAATTCCTTTTTAACATAAACATTACTATACGCTGGACCAATCTAAAAATAAGAACCCATTTTAAAACCAACTTATTTATAAAAGTCTTACGAAATCCAAACGCATGTTGACTTCTATTGTTGCCTATTGGACTGTGCATCATCAAATCACTAAATATTTGTTATTAAAATATGCATCATATATTTTAAAGTAGTTTCTCAACATTTGTCTGCACCCTACCAAGCCTCACCTCTGAAAAAATTATCCAGATCATCTTAATTTATATTCTGCAGGTGACATTATCATCTTTTAACAT
Source organism: Eucidaris tribuloides (assembly GCA_001188425.1). Classification (NCBI taxonomy): domain Eukaryota; kingdom Metazoa; phylum Echinodermata; class Echinoidea; order Cidaroida; family Cidaridae; genus Eucidaris; species Eucidaris tribuloides. The sequence goes on along the minus strand of JZLH01S0028075.1, from coordinate 15,431 downwards.
TTGAGCTTAACAATATACAAGGTTGTATGTCTTCACATTCATTGTTTTTACGACATACACCTGCATAGAATATCATCACATTCAATCACACAATACCCCCTTTGACACCCTTTGAAACATGATAGTCATTGTTTTGTTAGAGAGAAACATTTGCATAAACTAGGACACTAATTGGAAAGGTACATAACATTGTCTATTGTTCATCTGAAATGTTACAAGATGATGATGCCACATGCTGTATAAAGATAATCTTGGACTCTTTTAGAGGTGGGGCTTAACAGGTTGTAAAAAGGTGTTTAAAAAATGAAAACAAATATATATGATGCATTTTGTCACGAAATATTTAGTGAATTGGTGATGTACAAACCAACAGAAGTCAACATGCGTTTGCATGTCGTAGGACCTTTAAGTTAAAGTATCTACCAATATCCTGTCAATAAAGTTCGTACTCTTTGTGACCGGTTCACCACAAGTTACAAAATTTGCGTTGAACAAACTGAAGTTTTACATACGCATTGTTTTAAAGCTTTAAAACATTACTTAGTATGACTCTACAGGCATGTATATTCTCAACAAAATGGGGTTATAATAACTATTATGAAACGGGTTTAAGAATGACACAATGTGATTGGTCAATTGACAGGCGTGAGGCGCGCATTTAATTCTCCTAACGTGCATGCCCAATTGATAACACATGATCGATACCTGACGATATATCGGCGTGGGGAAAAAGTCAGTGCTCGTCTATACGTAGTCGTAGGGTAGACTAGAACTTGGTCTAGCTGGCTTACAGTTGAGTGCTCGCCTCTGCTAGGCCTAGGATCTAATTTTTGTTGCATATTTTCAGGCTGTATTGCCGACCCGTCTTATAAAACGACTGATGCTCTGTTTTGTTCGTGTGTTAGGACAGTTCCAGTGCACTCGGTTTAGTCAGTGCGATCTGACTAAACTTCGTGCATTGTCTCTGCCCTAACACACTCGCAACCAGTGCATCAATTGTATGATGGAATCAACTCTGGGCGTTGTGATTATTTTGTAATCATTAAAGATTGTGTCAGGGATTTGCAAGTCCATTACTTCCCTTCATTATCAATACTAAACGGTAGTTTAGTACTTACAAATGGTGTGTTGAAAGTTTGAGATCCATACGTCATGAATTTGTTGTTTTATGAGAAAAACTAATACTAGTAACGACATGTTACCAGAATATTGTTCTTTCCGCGAGTTTGAATTTTGCTTAAATTGCGAATCGCGGTTATGTGTACCGTCGCAAGACCAGCGGAGCGCACTGGTTGGTTAAACGGCTAAACTCCACGCGACCTTCGGCTAACGGCTGATCGGACAATTTTGGAATAGTCCGTGCACGTCGACGTCACTGTAAATTTTGAAGTTTAATTGTCCAGATTTTCACCAAAACTACATATTCTACCCAAAGGTTCTATGACAGGTGTTTATTTATGCTAATCTTCACATTGTGAACGATTTGAGCTGATTTCATTCATTTCACCGTTTTCTGACGTGCAAATCCCTTACTCTGTCTTTAACCATCACTTTCACCTCAAATTTTGACAACAATATACTTTTTTTGGTTCAGGCAATAATTTACTAATTCATTTCATTTATTTATTTCAACATACTTACACAGGCTAACAAGATCAGCAAAATTGCTGTTTACATCGAGGTCCTGTAAAAAAATAAAAGTAAAAAAAAAATATTCAACATGAAAGCAAACAATGGTAGGATAAGAAAACATCCAATTGCAACTAGCGATACAAAGCCGGAATCAAGATCAATTTATTTTCGTAAATATTCAATGTATGGCATATATATTCAAGTAAAAGTCAAGAGAAAATAAAATTAAAAATACTTCCAGCAAACACTTGAATTTTCAAAATGATATATGTCACTGAGGTAAAGTATGGAAAATCGATCAACAATCGATTCTTTTATATTTCTATCATTTTGTCTCTCTGTCCTCCTGTCTTCCTTTCTTTTCTTTCTATCCGACTATCAGATCTTTCAGGGAAACCAGGGGCCTGACGGTGTGGCTGTCAATGTTCTCTCTCCCCCACCACTAGCCCGATACATTAAGTTGTTTCCGACAGACTCAATTGGAATCAAGTGCCTTAGACTTGAAATCTTCGTAAGAGAACTGTGCGAGAAATGTAAGTGATATTTGTATTAT
>JZLH01S0028075.1:3100-13196 GCA_001188425.1 Eucidaris tribuloides | reverse complement strand
GTCATTTCACCGTTTTCTGACGTGCAAATCCCTTACTCTGTCTTTAACCATCACTTTCACCTCAAATTTTGACAATAATATACTTTTTTGGTTCAGGCAATAATTTACTAATTCATTTCATTTATTTATTTCAACATACTTACACAGGATAACAAGATCAGCAAAATTACTGTTTACATCGAGGTCCTGTAAAAAAATAAAGTAAAAAAAAATAAACAATATTCAACATGAAAGCACACAATGGTAGGATAAGAAAACATCTAGTTGCAACTAGCGATACAAAGCCGGAATCAAGATCAATTTATTTTCGTAAATATTAAATGTATGGCATATATATTCAAGTAAAAGTCAAGAGAAAATAAAATTAAAAATACTTCCAGCAAACACTTGAATTTTCAAAATGATATATGTCACTGAGGTAAAGTATGGAAAATCGATCAACAATCGATTCTTTTATGATATTTCTATCATTTTGTCTCTCTGTCCTCCTGTCTTCCTTTCTTTTCTTTCTATCCGACTATCAGATCTTTCAGGGAAACCAGGGGCCTGACGGTGTGGCTGTCAATGTTCTCTCACCCCCACCACTAGCCCGATACATTAAGTTGTTTCCGACAGACTCAATTGGAATCAAGTGCCTTAGACTTGAAATCTTCGTAAGAGAACTGTGCGAGAAATGTAAGTGATATTTGTATTATAATAACGATTCCAGGAATTTGGTAACTATGTTTCTTTGTGCTGCGATCAATTTATCTCTTATACAGTGTGAATAACTAATTTGTCTTGTTTGTTAGATTTAATCGTTGTCTACATCTACGATGAATTAAATAAAATTAAATCATTCCAAATCAGTCCCATTGTTAAAGTGGAGCTTTAAATGAAAAAAAAATGTCAAACTTTGATATTTGAGCTACATAGTCATATTTAAATGGACAAATAAACACCAGAATACAAAAGTTTGGAAATTTATGCTTCCACTGGCAAGATATGAATGAATAAACAATTAATACTCTGGGCGAGTAAAAAAAATAGCCTAGATCCACACACAGTAAGTCTATGGGAGGAAATGGGCAGGTGAATCCGGTCAACTTACGATTTTCACCTTTGTAAAGCACTAAATAATCATTTTGACCTTTAGACCTTATCAAAGACACTTGAGCATGGAGGATTATGTAGCTCACTTTTTTTAACTGTGGTAAATGTTAGCCAATGCCTTTAACATCGCGATGTGAAAGTTCTTAAAGACACATACAGACTAACATTGTGGAGCTTCAAATTAAAACAAACAAATTGTCAAACTTTGCTATCTGAGGTACACAGTAGTGTTTGAATGAACAAATAAACATCCCAGAACACAAAAGTTTGGAAATTTATGCTGCCACTAGCAAGATATGAATGAATAAACAATTAGTACTCTGGCCGAGCACAAAATAGTCTAGATCTACATACAGTAAGTCGTATGGGAGGAAATGGGCAGGTGAATGCGGTCAACTTACGATTTTCTACCTTTGTAAAGACACTAAATAATCATTTTGTAAATACATTTTTTTCTTAGGGCTTCATTTTTAGACTTTACCAGAGACACTTGGAACATGGAGGATTATGTAGCTCACATTTTTTTCTAAACTGTGGTCATTGTTAGCCTGTGGCTTTAATTTTCAAGCAAATGAACAAATGGGATATTAATGAAATGTATAAATATAATAAATGAAAAAGTAAATCACCAATTTGTAATCAGGGATATATCCAAAGTTACATCGGAAATTCAAATCGTATAACATTGACTTATAAACTTATGAAATCAATCATTTAAATTTTAATAAATATTGGTCCCTGAACCCACGCTTGTTATACACGGTCTTGCTGGTAAGTTAAAGACACTGTATAAAATTGTGTAAGCACCATTTAAAATAATTGTTGATTTTGACGTCTGACCAATATGACAGTATTTAAATGGACAAATAAACACCCTCAGTGCACAAAATTGAGATAGTTCTGCCATTATTTCAACAAATAATGGACCTTGTGTATTATGTTTACATTTCTGTAATAAAGAAATGATTACAACAAAGCATATGACTTAACTTACGGTGGAGAGAAAGTCTATGGCACAGCAATCTATGGGCAAAAACTAGAATGGTCGTCCATTGAATTTCACTTTAAAAGCATTAAATGATCGTTTTGAAGTATGTTTCCATGACTTCATTTTTTAACCTTATCCTAGACACACAAAGCGTAGTTACTCCGGTGACAATATCTCAGAAAACAAAAAGTTAGGGATATAGGGTTGCCATTGGGTTTCTAGTTGAGAATAGAGTTATGGTTAGTGTTTGGGTTAGAGTTACATGTAGGGTTGTGAAAAGGGTTAGTGCATGAAATAATCGTCGGATCAATTGTCGCTGGAGCAAAAGTCGGACATTCGAATAATTATGTAGCTCGTAATTTTTTTTAACTGGAAACATTGTTAACCCGTTGGAGACGATTTGATTTCGTTATAACATGCATTTTCCATTGACCCCAGACCGAGATATCTTGTTCTTAGTCACCAACGGGTTGAATTTCCCATTCAATGAATTCATTTCCATGCCTCTAAATTTCAGCGGATCTTCCGGAGGGCATACCGGTCCTGGAGAGGGGCATAGTCCCGATCGATGCAGTCACTGTGTCTTCATCCTCTCCCCAAAATCCACCCAGCCAAATCTCCATTAACCAGGCCCCCGAACCTCCCCGGTACGGCGGCAGCTGGTGCGCCGCTAGCGAGAGCCCTGACGAGTATGTTCAGATGGATCTGGGCAAATATCGTGACGTCACGGGTCTTGTGATGCAGGGCGACCCAACCAGAGATTTCTGGGTGTCGGAATTCAGGGTGCAGTACAGTTATGATGGAATTGATTTCATTGATGTGAAGGATTATAATGACGAACCAAAGGTAAATCCACGATGGTCATAACTTAAATTTAAGCTAATTGTATTTTTGTTGTTGTTTTCGAATTCATACATGACCAAAATCTACGAGTTCTACTCTTTTATTCAATTAGCTGTCAAGCTTTATTTAGCTACCTTTATATTTATTCTAATATTCATTTAATATACATCTATAAGCAAACAATAATCTTTGTCTTTCACTTAGAGTTTAAAATATGATATAAAATTTACATGAATTCATGTTAATTTAATTGGCATATTATTGGTTGAGCCAATACTATCCACACTTCATTGATCGCTTTCTCTTATTTTTCTGTATTAATCCAATGCAGATAGTTGTTTGAATTTTTCCTCCACGTAAAAGATTATATTCATTTTTTTTTTTAGATATTTACTGGCAGTGGAAGTCGAAATGGTTATGCCATCACACGTTTCTACGCTCCGCTTGAAGACATATTTTGTATCAGAATCATACCTGTAGACTGGCGATTGTGCATCTGTATGCGATGGGAAGTTTACGTTTTACCAGGTATATGACTGATATGATTGGTTGGTTTGATTTCATTTGATTTGAGTTAATTATATATTAGTGTTCATAACAAATGTATTTAATTGAAGAAAGTACATGGTTCAAAAACAAATGAAACAGACACACCCAACACATGTGGTGCGCACGTTGACACACAATCATATATACATGAATGTATAAATATATACTGTGTGTCCCAGAAAAAAGGAAACCGAGATTGATGAAGATGTTTTTTATATCTTAATAATAAATATGAAAAGAATATCTTACATTGTTGGAAAGCATATTTTCTCTTCTTTATTTTGATACCAGTGACAGACATTTCCATTTACGCATGGCTGAGCAAAGACAATCGGAAGAGACACAGTTATAAAATCATTTGCACGCGCAAATTTGAAATTCAAACTGTCATCCTTGGATGTATTCGGAGTATCTTCGATATTGAAGGACATAATTAAAAAGCCTATTCTTTCTTCTTCCATATGATACCACATTTTTGAAAAATAATCGATTCACCGGTGAGAAAAAACATTTTAAAAAATATTTGTTTTCAAAAATGTTCCAAAATGCATATTTTGACCCTGCTTTCTGGATTTGGCAGCCAGCAACCAAGAAACCACCTCGCGAGCAAGAATCGGAGCCTATTGTTGTGCCCTAAGCAAGATATTGTGCGAAGTCAGCGGTGCTTAAACCTTTAGTTCAGCTCGCTTCCAATTGCTCAAAATGTAGTTCATTCTAAAAATCACACTAAAACAGGCATGTTTTAATTTAACTTGTTCTCCGGCATATTTTATCAATTTTTTATGCATTACTTATCGGATAAAAGAAAAATAATGAATGTTTATGTCATGCTTTTGTTTCTAAAAAATAATTACATTCACCCTGAAAATGCACTCAAAGATGAAATATGTGCGTGCAAATGAAATTTCAGTAACACCAATATCTATTGTCTAAATTCAATCATGCGTAAACGATGAATGATAAGTTGTATATCAAATGAAAGAAGAGAAACAGAGCTTTACAAACATACCTAATTCATTAAGTAAATAGTTTACTATAACAGAATATTTTTGCCATGAAATCCGGTTTCCTTTTTTGGGGGGTACACACTGTACATATATTAATATTTCATTATATATAAGTATAATTATATATACACATAAGACTAACGAAACCCTCCTCGTTGTTGCTCCGAGTTTCACGCGTTAAACGATCATCAGACAACTGATGACTCGCTTAACACGTTAAACTCGGAGTAACATGAAGGAGGGTTTCTGTAGTCTTATATGTATACTACGCTCTACTGCTATAGTATAGAGCACTCTACATCAAGATAAACAGAAACAACCCGTAAGTATACATAGTGCAAATAAAATTAATGAGAAACACCACACCACACAATTTACACGACACGCCAAAGTACTAACACATATTCAAAGTGTCTATAGACGTTTCGAAACTTGCTCCGAATTCGGATAAAATTATTTCAAACATTCAATCCAGAAGAAAAATCACTACCACGCACCCCCGACGCACAAAATAACATCCTACGTACCAATCAAAAACTCATATACTCTGAAGAAGGCTTGTGGTACAGGGCCACAAATTTAGGACAAAAACTGTAGCATCTTGTTTCATATATATTTATACAATGCGTCCCAGAAAAAAAACAGAACCCCAAAACAAAGGCTTATTGTACGGAAGCATTGGGTCGTATAATTGACAAAATATGTTCAAAATAAGCTTTGACTTGTGCTCTTCTAAATGATCCATTAAGTAAACATATTTATGAATGCATCTTTGAGTTCCATGACTTTGAAAATTTGATGTCAAAAACCATTTGCTACGCATAAGACTTTGACACTATATGCACATCACGAAAAGAAAGAGATGGACACATCTTCGTCACAGTGTCAAAGCCAACAGATGTAGCAAATGGTTTTTACATTAAATTTTCAAAATATTGGTACATAAAGATGAATGAAAAAATAAGTTAAAGAGGATAAGAGGATAAGTCAAAGTTTATTTTTTAACATGTGTGTTCAAAGGCAGTGGATCTCATTTGCAAACATCCCCGCAGACCAGGAAAAGATAACCCATGCCCTTAGGCTATTGAAGAAGGGCATGTCTGTGAAATCTGGGGGTCGGTAATTACCTGGAATTTGAAAAATGCGAAAGAAAACAATAACCGTTTAGTGTACATTGTATGGTAGGAATTTTTCTCTCGCGAGAAAAAATTCAAATCAGAGTCTAACGGTCACTATAATTCCACTAAAACTGAATTTCTAGCTCCTATATTTTGCTAAAGATTCCCAGATGGCATTTTATTCTAAATGCCATTGTATTTACACAATGTTGATTTTTAGGCATGCAAAAGAGATGCCCTGCCTTTAATGATACGCTCCATTGCTTCCACACAATAAGCCTTTGTTTTAGGGTTCTGGTTTTTTTTCTGGGAATCACTGTTTATTAGCACGTATGAATCTTCATTCTAATCAACACCAAATTCACCAACAATTCCAGCCTTTGATCAAGGCCTCGGGGCTTAATAATAACCCCCGTAAGCGCGATACCCCACTAGCGCCTAGATCGAGACTAACGGCGATAACCCCAGTGACTACGCCAGCGAGGGGCACAGCCAATCTTTCGATGTGTCAGTAGTGTATGCATAATAGTTAGTATCTTTTTAAGCGCGCGGGATACACTACTTAGAGCTTTAAAGGCGTGAGGGACACACCCACACCCACAAGGCCTTGTCAAAAGGCTACAACAATTCCCGCTCCTCCGCCGCCACCACCACACCCGATGTCTAGAAAATAAAAGTATAACCAAATTCTCCATCACAAATTCAATTCAATTCAATTTCAATTTATCGGTCCACGAAGGATATTCTTTGCGTTTACATGCATATAAATGCACATTACAAACTGCAACAGCAGTAAATAACAATTACAAACTTCAACAGCAAGACATAACATTACATTTACATGCAGCGACGAAAACAAAAATACCTTATTTACAACGGGATGTTAATTAATTTTGGATTTACAATACAAAAAATCATGCAAACAAGCAAGAAAATGATTTATTGACGCCCCGCTTATCAGTAGTATTAAGCAAAATAATTTGGTGTGATTGAGAAAAAAAGCAAAAAGAAGCAAAATCCATTGACGGTATATTTTGTTACATTAAATTCAAATCACAACCAATAGCAGTCACACATTTTACGTGAATTACTAACAATAATTGATGAATTATTTCAACAAGTGATAGACCGGTGTTTTATATGTATTACTTACAATATTAATGAAGCGTGTTAACAATAAAAATTAGAAAATGATTTTTAATTGTGTTAAATGTCGTGCTTCCCCGCCTTGCTGAATGAGACAAATAATAGAACAAAGAGAATTTCATTTCGAACCTTATATAACTCATAATAGAACTTAACATTACAGGGAACACACTCGTTTACTTACTTGTTTAATGCTTCCCGTTGATTACTTCATTTTTCCCATCTTTCAACTCCCTCCCCCACCCAAATTCTATAGTATGCCATGTGCCTAGATCACTCTGCCGAGTGGATTTGGCGCAATATTAATCATATGTATTATTATTATTATTATTATTATTATTATTATTATTATTATTATTATTATTATTATTATTATTATTATTATTATTATCATTATTATTTTTTATCATGCAATTACTCACAGTGGAAAAAATTTGCCATTTTCACTAAAATCTTGCCAAACATCAAGTGCATTCAAACGACATACCTTAAACCCAAACCAACTATAACAAAAAAATCCTGAGATTTTATGTTCAATATAATGTTGTCAAATGTAACACAATTCTATGTTGGTGTATTTTGTAACCAACTATGTTGTATTTGTCTTGTTTCTTCTCCTCCGCTACTGCATATTGTGTTTGTGTTGTGTGTGTGTGTGGTGTGTGTGTGTGTGTGTGTGTGTGTGTGTGTGTGTGTTGTGTGTGTGTGTGTGTGTGTGTGTATGTGTTCCTCATCTTTCGCTTCCTCTATTCATCTCATTCTTCTCTTCTTTCTCCTCCTCTCCCTTCCCCTCATTCTTTCGTTTTCGTTCCTTTCTTACTTACACTCTCCTGTCTCTCTCTTTGACTTCCTTCTTCCTTCTACTTTTCTCCTCGTCCATCTCGTCCTCCTCGTCCTCCTCCTAATATTTCTTCTCAATCACATACAGACGCACCAGCACCAACAGCTGCACCAACTGCTTCACCGACACCAGCACCAACAGCAGCACCAACTGCTGCACCAACACCAGCACCGACAGCTGCACCAACACCATCACCAACACCAGCACCGACACAAGCACAGACACCAGCACCAACACCGGCATCAACTGCTGCACCAACACCAGCACCGACAGCTGCACCAACACCGGCACCAACACCGGCACCGACACCAGCACCGACAACGGCACCAACACCAGCACCGACACCGGCACCAACACCAGCACCAACAGCTGCTCCGACACCAGCACCAACACCAGCACCAACAAGTGCACCAATACCAGCACCACCTCCTCTACCTCCTCCAGCACCGGATGCTGGACGAACAGATGGACAACAACCAGGACCACCATCAAGAAATCCTGGTAGGGTATATGACCGTTTTCACGTTGATCAATTTGAAATAACGCATGGCGTATGAAGTGGGACGTAAGAACTCATAATGAAAATGTTCGGTTAAATCTTTTTCAAAGGTTTGAATTAACATTAGCGAAAGGACACTGTTGATTTTCACTGCTTTATTTACAGACACTAACGTTCCGTTTTGTGGTCAAATGTCGACATACATTTACGACAGCTGGTATGAGCCGAAACTGTTATGTTTCCCATCTTTCCCACGGGGTTGATCAAATAAACCAAACAGGCAATATGATCATACTGTTTATTGGGAGATACAGATAATCTATCTTTTTAAGATCAAATTGGGGTCTACTTTTTCTAAATCATATCTAACAAAAAGTTGTATTACACCAACACACCATACGTAAAAACAGCGCATAAGCTAAGTGTTTAGAGACGTTTCGAAATTGCTCCGAGTTCGGATAAAACTTATTTCAAACATTCAACGCCAAAGAAATTTCACCACTAACAACAACTACGACCCACCATTACCAACATGACACTTAATTCCGAAAACGTAGAAATACAAACCAAATTACTTTGAATGCCTAAAATTTCACATCTTATCTAAATTGGAAAGAATATCAAGCAAATTTCTTTATAATGCCTCACCTTGACAGACACAGAAGACTCTGTTTCCATCAAGTGTAAGCACACGTTTAAGACGGCTGATCCAGGAGATAATGGCGCCTACGTCAAACTGGACGATAGAATAATGGCTGACAACAGTGGTGACGTCACTGTGACGTGTACCAGAGACCCGGATAACAATCCAATAACGCTAGATGGATCAACGAAGTTTAGAATCGGTGAAACAGAAGTGAATTGTATCGCACGAGATGCTAGTGGAAACGAGGCCACCTGCTTTATAATAGTTGACGTTGATCGTAAGTTGATTCGTTCCTACAGCGAAGAATAGGTGTACGAGTAAAAACACTTTTCAATAGATGGTTCCTCGGACTATACCGACATTTGAACATTACATCAGAACTGTAATCACCAGTCGATGATATCGTATACTAGTATAATGTCAGAAGTAGGAGAAGTTCTTGAAAGGTCTTGAAATGGTCCTGAATGCAACCGCACAAACCCCCTCCTGCCCCCTTTTTGTTTGTAAGCCTTCATGTATAAGGATATTTGTTGTATTTTTAGCCAGGGATGTCAGGTTTTCCGATTCTCAAAACGCCAAATTCCATGTCAAATTCAGTAAAACAAACCCCGCCAAATTCACATTCGATGAGTTTTATGGGCAGCATAGCCTGGATGTGGTTAGAAATTACTTTGTAATTAATATACAACACGTTTGAAACCTCTGCCGCAGTCGAAAATTTGAGTGCCGCGGTTTACGCGCAGCCAGATTTGGCACATGAAGTACATGGGCACCGCTACTTTTGGATACTTGTAGTACATATTTTACTAAAAATCCCTGGAAAATCGGGTTTCATAATGATTTTTTAGGTATGTCATTGAAAAACCCCAAAGAAAAAAAACCAAAAGCCGTTTGGCAAGCACTTTGAATTCTTCAATGACAAACAATATTTTAAAAACGCCAAATTTGGTGTTTTGGGCGTTAAAACCCCCTAACTGGCAACCCTGTTTTAGTGTCATATTTTTTCGTTGCCTGACCTTATGTCTCTTTCATATCTGTGTTTTTATACGTGTGATAACGTACCCATTGTTTGTATGTGTGATGTATTGTATGCTTGTATATTACTGACGGTTAACGCGCGGAAACTTTTGTAACATTTACCCTTTTCAAAGATCAATTCTACCAACTTTGTTTCGAATTCAACACTTACTGTGATGGATTCTAAAATAGGACGACACATATTATTCATGAAATTTACGTAATATCCTCAAAAATCTGTATAATTATCCACACAATGAAAGATAGTCTTCATTGTGTTTAACTAAATTTCTAATATAAATATGCAATAATTTCACATGAAATTAATTGACTTTCTAAAACTATCTTTT
>JZLH01S0028069.1:4741-19486 GCA_001188425.1 Eucidaris tribuloides | reverse complement strand
AAAAGGTATGGATCCGATTGTCTTCTCGGCGAACCGGTTCGCCGATAGTACCTCATTGATGTTGTACGTGGGCGAACCGGTTCGCCGATAGCACTCAAAGTGTTAAACTTAAAGGGGTTAATGTATTCATGATTTGATCACTCCTCACCACATCCTGGAAGAAGAAAGCTACATTTGTGAAAATATTAATTGCACACAAGCGAGTAATAAAACAGTAAATAAAACAAATTATCGTTACAAATATTTTTCAAAAGATACAGTAGACTCTTATGAAGAACACCGACATAACAAATTCTTGTTATAACAAACCTTTTGTGGTCCCAAAATTGATGTTTTCTAAGTATTTTATTGTTTTCATCCTCACTAACAAACTTCTGATATAGTACAGTACACCCTCATTGTAACAAACTCATTGGGACCAGGACAGTTTCTTTGTTATATCAAAATTTTGTTCTATCAGGGTTGCAAATATAAAATGACGAAAATTTCAACCTTGGGACTGGAAAGATGTGTTTGTCATTGACACAATTTTGTTATACAGGCGAATCCCGTTATAACGAAGTCCTCTGGACCGGCAGTTTCCTTTCGTTGTATCGAAATGTTGTTATAACCAAACAGTGAGAGTATATAAAGATATATAGATAATAAGTTTGGGACCTGAATTTCAACTTCGTTGTAACAGGAATTTCGTTGTAACAGTGTTCATTATAACGGGAGTCGCCTGTCCATGAAAGTGTACCAGTGATTTTTGTGTTGAAGCAGTTGTGGTGTATGGAGTGTAGTTATGGTCACTGAGAGAGTCCATGAAAAACAAGTTGGAAGTGATGAGAGAATGTTGAGGTTGATGGATTTTCTGTGTTTCTTGGGGGGATGAGGGACAAAAATGACAGACAAGACTGTGGTATAGTCAGAAATGATCAGGGGTGGGGGGAGTGGGGGGGGGGGGGAGAGGACAAGTTACCAATGCCACGTTTTAACAAACTACATGTAGTTCTGTGTGTATGTGTGAGTGGGTGTGTGTGTGTGTGTTTGTATATGCCATCAATCAGGGAGAATAGTGTGACTTTTTCACTGTGAAACTGAGGAGACACACATTGAGCACCCAAGCGTTTTACATAGAAAGTATTCAAGCACCATGGTTCCAAAAGAAATAAAAAATAAAAATAGGAAGCCCATGTCACAAGTCCGTTTGTAAAGGGACTCTAGTTAGAATTATGCAAATACGTGTTTGTGTGTGTGTGTGTGCGTGCGTGTGTGTGTGTGGTTACAAAATGGGGTACTGGGAGAATCAAAATAGTTTACACACCTAACCAAGTCTTCTTTTACAAGTGGGAGTTGTATTTGACTAGCTAAACTGGATATACATTTTCAAATTAATTTTCCAGAGTGAACAGTAAAGCAGTACAGCTATGTCCTGAAATCTCCCTGGTGAGTTAACCCTAAAAGCTGGGGGGGGGGGGGGGGGGGCGGAATCCCGCCGCCCCCGCAGGTTTCGGGCAATAATGTCTGCGACGCGCGAAGCAGTTGCCAACGGCGTTCATGACTTTATTCTCTCGAATGTCGCGCAATTCTATTGAGACCAAAATTTGCGACGTCCGGTATCGCGGTCCGAAGTTACGTAACATTTGTACTGGCATGTCACCCCAAAAATTTGCTCAATGAAACGGTGATTTGTGTGCAATTTCAATAACAAATTGTGTTTCAGCAAAATTCATAAATGTATTGAATTATTGTTTAACTTTTATGATCTGAAATTATTAATTTGTGTGTTTATGATCGCAAAAGTGTCCCGACAAATTTCATCGAAAACACTGGAAAACAAAAGTTGGAAAAAACAAAGAAATACATAAGAATTTGAAAAAAACAATAAAATATCATAGGAAATCAAATTTTGATTCCGGATTTTTTCAAGTAAACTTGCTAAGTTAATATCGCTACAAAAGAGTGTCCAGACCCACAAAATTAACATTTTTTGGAGCTTTAATTAGTGATTTAAGCTAATTATGATTTTATGCAAAAAATTGAGGCATAATTAATTATATATGAAATTAATTCCCGGTTAATTAAACTATACTGTCCTTGGAGATTACGTGAATGGGTAAGGCGTCCGATTTGTTCGGCACGATCGACGGCCGAATCTGGCGGGGGGGGTGGCGCAATCAAGCCCCCTCCCCCCCCCCCCCGCCCCCCGATAAGTATACCAAAAAAGCCCAGCCTGAATTAGGGTTTAAGTACATACGCTCTCTGATTGTGATTGGACAGCGTATACCAAGTAATGTGTTGTGTGTGGGGGGGAGGGGGTTGAGATGTGAGCCCCCCCCCTTCTCGCTACACCACGATAAGTTATATGTATTATACTGACACTGCATGGCTAATTCAACACAAGAAAACAACTCAAAATTTTCAGCTTTTACATTTTCCATAAATATGTATTTATTTCTTTTCAACATGAAACAACTTCATTTTTTTCAATAATAATAATAATCTGCCAATAAGCTTTACGGTATGACTAATACGGGGTTTCCTAATGACCGGTGTGTTACGCACTAAGGTGAACAAATAAATGATTATATCAGTGTATTATTTAGTCATTCTGCTTATTCACACATACACTATGCATGTCATTAATATACACAAAACCACACAAGAGTAACATAGTTTGTAGAAAGGCAGATACCTCACTGGCACCCGTGAGCACCCGAACAAATCCGCGACTATTATCATATCACGCGTCTCTCCCCACCCTCCCCTCTGTACCGTAACAGTTACCTGTTTCCACTCCACCCATCTATGACACGCCCCTTCCCGTGACACACCCCTACAAATATGGCATCAAGTTTGGTTTGGGACACAGCTTGATAAATCTATGCTATACAACAATTCAACTACATATATCCTTTGTCATGGTAATGCTACAGCTTCACTCGCCCCCCCCCCAAAAAAAATGACAACAAATACTCTCAAATATTGCAAGCATTCTTAACTTCCAGGGTATACGCAGTGAGAACAGTTCATTCTTTTATGATTTCAATTTTCATTCAAATGTAATGTGACTCATGCTTACCAATGTTAATTAGATAATAATATAGATATATAATAACTTGTAACAATTTGTAATATAAAAAAAGGTTGATTACTCCAAAACGTCTAATTTTGTGGCATTTGTGTGCTCTTAAAAACATTACTAATTTCCAATAGATAAACGCATTAGTTCTTCCACAATCCACACTGCCCTTACATGTCTCTTATTTTGTCAAACAAATCGCTCCACATCATGCCAATGAGTTTGTTTAATAATTAAATATGCTCTGTACAGTAATATATGCATAAAACACATTTCCATAGTTAATAGATGTTATGACATTACAAATTTACTAGAGTGCAAGTGATGATACAGTGCCAAGACGAGAAAAAAAATGTTACAGAAATGTTTACGCCACATTTAAGATTTAAATAAAACAAGATTAATCATGGAATCACATTAAATTCTTGTCTCTTCGAACAAGAACAACAATTTCTGCATGAAGACCTTCAATAATATCATAAATTGTTTCTGAAACATAAATAACTTAATCCTGCGAGAATTTCAAAATATACCGTAAAACCTCCTCGCTGCTGAAATATCAACATAAACTCTTTTAAATTATTAAACTTTGAAATCATAAAACAAACATAAAATAACATGGATTAAATACTAGTTTACCAGACTACTGCCTTTTATTCAGAGATGGCATGTTTCACAACTGGAAAGTAACCATCGTTTAGCTTAGAGCAAAATATTCAAGTCAAGTTAAAGAGGTCAATAACTCCAAACAGGCTCCGTGGAATTAATGAGCAGGATAGGTGATTTTCATTTTCACAGGCCAATTCAAATTACGATTTAAATCATTATTAAAGTCATGATTCAAATCCGTAATTTCACAGAATTGCTTTGATTTTAATCACCACTCCTGGTAATCCCTGACTGTAAGTTCACACTAGGCCATTATGGGTTTCATCGATCGATAGTCAATTCATCCAAACTTTCTATGGTTCAACATTTCACATGACAACAGCAGAAAAATGAACAAGTGATAATACTGGCTTGCTGATGATAAACTACAGAAAATTACTGAAATTGTACAAGATTAATTTGAGGTTATGTCATCAGTAAATCAAACAAATGATAGGTTTCTTTAAACGGCTATTCAACTATTTAAAATATCAAATATCACTTTTCCCTATCTGCCTCTACAATATTACAAATAGTTGTTCAATTTCAATATTTTAACTAGAAAAAATCTTAAAAATCTACAATATTGGCAGGCAAACAGTTCTCCCCAAACATAAATGACAAGCTTTAAGAGACGGATCAAAATAAATATGCTATATACATCTGGTTGGGACCACAAGCAACTGAGGCTTTAATGGCACGCTATGCACAGAATCTATTTCAAAGTTCAGTTTTGGATGACATAACCTCAAAGCAAGATAGCTGGATGAATAATTTAGTTCAATACAGTTATTATTAAATAGCACATCCTAGTAGATCCTGAGGATCCATTTCAACTCATAAAAACAAAATGAATTTGACAAAAATCGTAACACGAGTTGGAGATGGGCAGTGTTCTGATACCAATCATCAAAATCAGCCAACAAAATATCTACATAATGTTAATCCACATCATGTGGAAATGCAAAGATGTAGATATCTGATTTTGAATCCCCTCCCAATTAAAAACAAAACAAAACCTGTACCCCAAATTAAGATATAAATAATCATTCAACTCTGTTGCAAACCTTCAACAAAATTCAAAATGAAATAATAACTGAACCACCTGTATTGTTCAACTTCTAATAATACTAACACCATTTGTGAGATTCTCGGCAAATGAAGATATTAAAATAATACCTTGCCCCTAATCATCAACATTTATCATTTTGCACTCTACTTATTTCTTGTTTGATACATGAAATCACATTTTGAAATATGAGTTAATAAATCCCATACTTCTGACAAGATAATGATTACACTTGCTTTATATGCTAACCAGCTAAGTACATTTGTGATTGAGCTACATATTCAAACTTGACTCCGCCCATATGTTCTCCCACCATCCGACCAAATCAGTATGGTGCATTTTTAAGTAGTTCCATCTCTGAATAATTATTCAACCAAGTGCAATTTCTATGCCCTTCTGCAAAATGAAATACGACTCTATGTATGTTCTATCAATTATCCAAATGTACTGAAAATTAATAACCACAACATATTTTTTGATGTTTTTAAAATTAATTCTCTCTTGCAACTCGAACATTAACTCAATTTTGGTTACCTTTGCGGAAATTAATTCACATCACACAAGAGGTGGGAATTGGGTAGGTACGGTTTCATATACACAATGTTACAACTTCATTACTCATTCATAAATTTAATTTTGAAAAGATGTCATTTTCCTTTTTCTCATCTATTGTAATTGTGTATAAATATCAGGTGTAAATCACAATGCTGATTACATGGCACATTCATCAGTAAATTAAATCAAATTATCATGCTAAACTCACAGAATAAAGAAACTTGAAATGCATTTCATCATCATTTTGTTAGAAAAACTGAACAGAAAGCAGAACATATGGAAAAAGTCGAACACTGAGAACAAACTACTCTAAGAAACAGTGCATCATCTGGGCAAATTTGATTTTTCATCTATAAATATAATCGAAACACTGCTATAAACATGGGGGAACAATAACAGTACCGGTACTTCCTACAAATATTGGCATAAACTTATTTATTTTGTTAAAAAGCAAATAAACATCAAAAGTACTACACTATGATCTATGTGCTGGTTACAGTGGCAATGGGGTCTTGCATGGGTTACATCAGTGACAATATTTCAACACCAAAAACACGTCGGTCTTAACACCACGTTGGGAACAGAAAGCGCGGATGGTGTTTGAGATGAAGAAAAAGAAGCAGATGACGATGATAATAATTATACTGCACATTTAAGTTACGCATTCCACGGTAAAACACCATGGCACTTAAATTTGTTGTCGACAAACCTGAATTGCTCTCCAGGTGTCTACATACATTACAAAAATTGCCAGAAAAACACTACACAAATCACATTTTTGTTATTTCTTGCATACATCCCCATATATTTAAGATACAATACCCAGTTCTCGGGTGATTTATGTACAACATCAAATAAGCGATATTCTTGTTTTAAAAATGTCTGTAAGTTTTCCTTTACTTGCACTCTGCTGCTGTACTTCCTGAAACATTAAGGCACACGTTGCTAGAGCACACTGGGGAAAAATCAGGAAGAATAATTGTGCAATAATAATAAAATCATTCGAATATTATTTATCAACTATATCAACACTGTAAGCTTATATTTCAATTGATTTACTGTTGATGATGTATTAAGAAACTCCTGCATATTTTTCAACTTAATGTGGAATATAATCAATATTTCAGCAAAGATGTCCATCTACATTTTTATTTCATTTCTTTTTTTTCATAACAGCATTATTTACTTCCTTTCTTTTTTCACTACTGCAATATTAGTAAATTTTGACAAATCTGTCAAATTCACCTAGGGTCCTATTTTGTTATTCACACTTGCACCAAGCAATGTTCATAATCTTCATTTTAGGTTGAATATCTACTTGTACTTCTATTCTTGAATTCAACTTCACCAGATCACTTTTCATTTGTTATAAGGAAATGATTGAATAGTAGTCTCAATACATATTCAAAATGACAAATCATGATCACAGAAAACTATGTGAAAATTCCAATTTTAGGAATGGATGCACTGGACAGAAATGCTTTAATACCTACATATAACTGACAATTGTAATCGTACAATTATATGGGTATTTTTCAACTGATATTAATTGAGAATTAACTGATATTTCACTTCTAGCATCCAACTCGACAGATACTTATTCATCATCAAAAGAAAATCAATTGTATTTATAGCCTGTACCCACATTTGACATTCATCATGTGCTGACAACATGTCCATCAGGATAAAACAGCAGCAGCAACAACAACAACAACAACAGCAGCAACAACTCTAGCAACTTGTGTCTGAATTATGGGAAGCCAAACACACAAAAATGTATGTTCATTACTTCATAGTTACAAGCTTGTAAATACCACATGTTTAAGACTGTGCATGCACAGCACCACAACGCAGTGATGTTACTTTGTATACTTATATATTATGTATGTATATATTATACTAAGCATGCGCATTGAAGTCCATGTTTAATTCTTTAGTTGCCACGGTAACAGCGCGGAGGAACAAAACGCAGAACACTGGTCGAACAACCAATCAGTGCGGTCCTTTCCCCCCGATAGCCGCGTCCTCATTGGGTTATCGGCTGGGTGTACGACGCTTGCTGATTCTCAGTGGGAGTCTGTATACATGAAATGAAAAGATAAAAGAAAGAGAAAATAAAATTAGCCACTACTATCAAAATGTTTAACTGAACACGAAAATCTACAGCTTCTACCAACCTTGTATTATTTAGCTGACAAGCTGCCTTCTTATATGATTCATCCCAACTGATGAAAGTTGTCTAAATTGTGAACTGTTTTGCAAATATATAACAACTTAAAACTGAAAAGTGCATAATAACAATCTCCTTACATGAAAATAAAATAATAAGAAGGTGAGAAGAATATTTTTCATGAACTATTATCCAATTTTGGAAATAACAAAGGTAATACAATACAACTACTACTCATGACCAACATATTTTGCTTGTAATAATTAATATATTTTTACTCAAATTTAGAAGCCTTATGTTGAAATATGTGGGGTGGGGTTGGTTCTTTTTATTTTGCATTGATTCCTGTGAAATATATCTCTTAATGGCTATATAAAAAAATATTATCACAAGAACATCCTGGTACATCTTTCCTTTCTTTAGGAGGCAGAGATGAGCCTGGTACAGATTCCAATAATACTAAAAACTAGTTGGACTATACAGGGTGGTCAAGAGAGAATGCAACACCTGCTATTGCTAATTTCTTCACCATCATCGACAAAATGTCATTGCTTTTTGTTCCGTTGGTTCATTCTTTTTCCAAAAAAATGACATTATGATCATTGATTTTTAGTACGGCATTTGGATCTTAGGGCCATTTTCTGAGGCAATATAATTTCTCAAATTTGCTACTTTTTCAACACCACCGATCCTCGGAACACAGAGATATTCTCTTGTCGCTGCGTGCTAAGCTGGGTAGAGAAATGGAATTCCTCACATTGTCTTTATTTTTATCAAAGCGAGGACATTCCTGTGGTTTGTCTTTGTAGCTTATTCTGTGGCACACTGTAAAGAGAGAATATTTTGGTGTTCCGAGGATCACTGGAGTTGAAAAAGTAGCAAATTTCGGACATGACATTGCCTCAGAAAATGGTCCTAGGATCCAAACTCCTTACTGAAAATCAATTACCATGGTATCATTTTGTTGGAAAAAGAATGTTCTACCTAATGAAACAAAATTCAATGACAATTTGCCGATGGTGTTGAAAAAATTAGCCATTGCAGGTATTGCATTCTTTCTGGGGCACCCTGAATAATTTGCAGTGAAATGGTGCCATAATATTAAGTGCTACCCATTACCATAATTTACTTACTATAGGTGATGCAAGATTATAAATGAGTGTTTATAATAATATATGGCAGCATAAATATGTATGAGATGAAAAGAACTGAAAGTTTGTGTTAGTAAAAAATCAAGGATATCAAAAAATTATACCATAGGTGTGTAAAATCTCAGGAAACTGGCAGATTTACTAGTATTTATCTTGTTTACAACAAAATGCATTCCAATTTGTTTCTATCACAATGAATCAGGAAAATCTCTGACACAAAAGAATAGTGATACTCATGTGTGATTCCAGCCATTACACACCTACCTCTTAGCATCCCACATCAAATTTCACTTGTTAGTGCATCCCCCGATTGGCCGCTCCCTTCAATCCCAGCATCCTCCTGGGGGGCGTGGCCTAGCCTCAACCCAATCTTCAGATCCTCAGAGTTAGCCTCCACCCCAGACTCTACCTCTATTTTGGCGGTCTTGTCACCAAGGCCCTTACTCGTTGTGATTCAGTGTCAGTTTTGGGGGCTGGGGGCTCTATTAGTAACGAGGTGTCCACGCCCCCTTTTGGGTCAATGACTAGACTGGAATCCTGGCTCACCGGCCCGTTGTTGCTGCTCTGTAAATTGTCTGAGTCTACAACGGCATCTGTGTCCACATGCGGGCTAGACTCGTGCGGTAGACCATTATTTACCGTCTCAGACGGTTCTACATTTATATCTACTGGAGTACCAGCATCGGCGCCATCACTGGCTTCTGACTCTTTGTCCTCGGCTTTCAAATCTGAAGTTGGAGTTGGTTCTACGGGTGCGTTAGTATCTTGTGCGGTGCCTGGTGTCTCCGCCTCTACCACTACCCCACCACCATCACTACCATCACCACCACCAGTGTTACCCCCTGTTAGTGGGTTAGCATCCCCTGCTACCGTGTCTGTGAACCCGTCACCGGATTTCTCGGCAGTCGCGCCGTTCTCGCCGATGCCGTTTTGCGAGATCTCGGCTGCGACGTCGACGTTAGTGCCATCGTCACCCTTCACCGGTGCATCCACCTCATCATTTTCCTCATCACCTGAGACGGGCGTACTGCCGTTGCTGCGGTTCCCTGACAGCAGGTGGCGGAACTTGTCGTTCATGAGCACACTAGAGGGTACCGAGCTGCTGATGCCGTTGGTCTTGCGTTCCCCGGGGCTATCCGTGCTCTGCTCGCTGTCTGGTGAACCTGGCGTTGAATCATCCTACCAAAAGATGAAAAAGATAGAAAATACAATATTTCAAATCAGTGCTTGGCTGTACAACTAATAATAATAATAATACATTCTTCTATAGCACTTTTCAGGACTGCTGGCCCTCCCAAAGCGCTTTACAACAAATGCCCTTTTTAAAAAAATAAGGTTGGTCAGTCTAACTTTTATTTATTTTACTTTACAGTTGTATCCCTGCAGTACAAAGTTCATATTGAGTATGAAACTGGACATCAGAGATGGGTTGATGACAGCCACTGTGAGAACACATAATTCTTCTGTGTGCCAGACACCCTATCATCTTTTTCAGCAATTTTTCAGCATTTCAATATAAGTTTTGCTGTGTTTTTGGCCGTGAATTGAAAAAAAAAATGGGTAGGCCCCGCTGTATCGGGTCAATAGGTCAATTACTTCATATATTTTTCTCTTTTTTTTGGGGGGGGGGGAAGCTAAGTGAGAGTTTAAACGTACCTTGTTTTGTGCTCCTCGTCTTGCTCTTTTCATGATCTCATCAACTCTCTACAATAAACACAAGAACAAGAAAAACATCATTACAGACAATGAAAAGATTTCCTGCATTTGATCCAAGCAATTTTGAAGGTTACTGCCATGATTGGGAACACTAATAAATGCCTCAAAAACCAAGTGAGTTGAAGCATATACCAAAATATACACCAGACCAGTTGGAGTGGATCTCCCAGCCAGAAGGATTTGTCTTTAATTTGTTTACTTAAGGAGAATCAAGCATGGACATACCAGTACTTTATATCTCTCGAGGCCTGAGAGAAAAGTTTCTTTACCTTTCTCCTTGCATCCATTTCTTCCTCCTCTTTCTTTGAAGTTCCTTTATATTTCTCCTACCATCCCTTTCTTCCTCCCTTTTTTCAAAACTTTCTTTACCTTTCTCCTAGCATCCCTTTCTTCCTCCTCTTTTTAAAAAGTTTCTTTACCTTTCTCCTTGCATCCCTTTCTACCTCCTCTTTCTTTGAAGTTCCTTTATATTTCTCCTAGCATCCCTTTCTTCCTCCTTTTTTCAAAAGTTTCTTTACCTTTCTCCTAGCATCCGTTTCTTTCTCCTCTTTTTCAAAAGTTTCTTTACCTTTCTCCTAGCATCCCTTTCTTCCTCCTCTTTTTATTTTTAAACTTTTATTTACCTTTCTCCTAGCATCCCTTTCTTCCTCTTCTGTTTTATCAAAGTTTCTTTACCTTCCTCCTAACATCCCTTTCTTCCTCTTCTCTTTTTTAAGTTTCTTTACCTTTCTCCTAGTATCACTTTCTTCCTCCTCTTTTTTAAAGTTTCTTTTACCCTTTTCCTAGCATCACTTTCTGCCTCCTCTTTTCTTTAAGTTACTTTATCTTTCTCCTAGTGTCCCTTACTTCCTCCTCTTTTCTTTTTCGAGTTTCTTTACCTTTTGCTAGCATCATTTTCTTCCTCCTCTCTTTTAAAGTTTCTTTTACCTTTCTCCTAGCATCCCTTTTTGCCTCCTCTTTTTAAAAAGTTTCTTTATCTTTCTCCTAGCATCGCTTAGTTCCTCTTTTCTTTTTAAAGTTTTTTTTACCTTTCTCCTAGCAGTTTCTTCCTCCTCTCTTTCTTAAAAGTTTCTTTTCCTTTCTCCTAGCATCCCTTTCTTCCACCTCTCCTTTTTTTAAAGTTTCTTTACCTTTCTCCTAGCATCCCTTTCTTCCTCCTCTTTCTTGTGTTTGAGTGCAAGGGCCTCCTCCTGCCTGGCAAGTTCTTCTTGACGTTTGGCTATTTCTTCCTGCTTCTTCCTCTCCTCCTCCGCTTTCTGAGAATCAAACATCGAGGGAAAAGAAATAATTAGCTTCATTAAAATTGTTTCATTAAAGCCCAAGTATAATTTGTAAATGGTGAATGGTGCTATTGTGTGTAATAGATAAACCTTATCATCTATTAATGCCCTGAAAATCACATGCTCTGAAATGTTTCCATTTTTTTAAAAAGAAATTGATATAAAGTCATTAAAAAAAAGGGGGTGGGGGGCAACAACTTTTATGCCACAGGAAATGTACATAGTAATACCTGCTCTTTGATAATTTCAAACTAACAATATGCCACTCTAACTATTTTCAGTATGTGACGATGTCCAACATGACAGTACAATATTGTGTGAAAGATTGCAGAAGAAGTTGTCTGATCAACCAAAACTATACTTGGGCTTTTAATCACTTCACTAATATTTGTCAAATTTTATAAATTTTTCCACGTGAACCTAGTCACATGCAATAAAATACACCGCCATTGTATTATTATCCTGGTTACATTCAACATTGGGTAACTCCTCCTGAAAGTTAGGACTTTGTGTGTGTGAGGATGTGTGTGTTAGGGGGAGGGGGAAGGGGTAACCTTCAAAGTAGCATATACTGTGCAGCATATGGACATCCATGGTATGGACACAAGGTGAGAAAGTCGGACCACTGGACAAATACAATTCCCTGATTTTCCCTGCCGAGAATAAAGTCATTTTCCCAGATTCCCTGACTTCCAGGCTGAGCCTGCCTGGCAAAAAAAGCATGGTTTAACCCATTGAAGACGATTTCATTCACTATAACATGCATTTTCCATAGACTCCAACACGAGTTAACTCGTACTTAGTCTCCAACGGGTTAATATTTCCACACATTTGTTTACATACCATTTTCTCCTCCTCCTCTAGTCTAATCCTCTCTTCCTCCATCTGTCTCTTGTGGTCCTCCTCGGCCTGTCGTAATCTCTCCTCCTCCATCTTACGGTGTTCCTCCGCCAACCTCCTGGCCTCCTCCTCCTGTCGTATCCTCTCCTCTTCCTCCTTTCGAAGCCTCTCCTCCTCTTCTCGTCTTTGGATTTTGGGAAGGAGAAAATTAAATAACAATAGTATCAAATGGTAGATGATATTAATATGTGAAATTAATAAAGGAATGAATGAATGAATAAATAAATAATAAAAATGTAAATATAAAATATTTGAAAAAAAAGAAGAAAAAAGGATGGAATATCATTATTTCTCATATGCAATTTGAAGGAGGGGAAGTGGGATGTGTGAGGAATTACGTAGCAGTAATGGTAGATCATTTGCAAGATGGAATATAGATTAACAAAGATGACATAAATGGTGTGTTGAAGTTTAAGTATCTATATGTCATGAAATTATTGCTTTATAAGAAAACTAAAAACGATATGCTACCACATGTTCTCTCCACGAGTCCAAATTTTGCTCAGATAGGCGTTCACATCACCAGCTGAGCACTGCAGTCAGTGGCTGTGTACATATGCTGGTATGGTCAGCTGCTGAACTCTGTGTTACCTTCGGCTCGCTGGCCGTTACAACAGGCCGTGCAAGAGACCACTAACAGAATTGTTGTAAAAGCATGGGCCGTCGGTTTGCAAATTTAGTTTAACCATCCAGATTTTCTTCTCTGTGAGAAGTGGTTATATATAGTAATCTTCAAATTGTGAATGACTTTAGCTGATCGTTCAATATGTAATCTGAACTGCAAAATTGTGATCAGAATTTCTCGCTTAGCGTTTCTGCGTTTGCTTCATAGACTTCCATTATTTGGCAATCAATTTGTCATTCTTAAGAAAGAAAGACACATGCAGCCAGTCACTTTATTGCCTTCACAATTTGGCAAAAAATCTCTCAATGTCAAGAAAGGACACACTCCACAAGCCAGCCAGTCGGCCCAGCCAGATTTTGTAAAAGATGACTCACTTCAGTTGTTCTTGTCTTTGCTTTTCTAGCTCGGCTTCCCTCTCTGCCTTCTCTCTGGCCTGTCTTCTCCTCTCTGCCAATGCTTGCTTGGCCCGCTCCTCTGCCGTGAGCTCTGGTTTACTGTCGCCACTGTCACCTGCAAATTGAAGAAATCAAAAAAGATTCAATCATCACCAGCATCCTTGTGACATGTCCTGTATCTCCACAATAGCTGTTTAATTACAGTCTTTCTCCTGCTCAATTTTCCACCCCTGATGAGAGACACTTTAGCTACAACCATCACCATCATCGTTATTGTGATCGTCACCATCATTGCTATCGATATATTTATCATAATCATCCTCATCACCACCATCATCTTCACGATCACCAAGATCATAATCATCAACATCATCAATATCACCTCATGGTCACTAATCATAGTTACCATCATTATTATCGTTATCATCGTCATCACCATCTATATCATCACTATCATTATCATTATGTCATAATCATAGTTATTACCATCACCAACAAGGTCATCATCAACATCATGAACATAACCTCATGATTACTATTTTCATTGTTTATCATAATCACCATCATCGTTATCATCATTTTCACCATCATCACCACATCCATAATCACGATCATTATAGACATCATCTTTATCATCACCATCACCACCATCACCACCATTATCAACATCATCATCAGCATCATCATCATTACCATCAACCATCATCAACATCAGCATTAGTATCAGCATCAGCATCATCATCATTGTCATCATCATCATCACCATTGTCATCATGAACATCTGTCATCATTATCAACATTGTGATTTCAAGAAAAATGTGGCATTTCTGGGGGAATAAAAATGGCCAAGAACAGAAACATTCCCAACTTACTTCCATTCTGTTTTGCCTCGCTGGCCTTGGGTTTGTCTGCCGTGGGCGTCGATGGTGCTCGAGGCTTGGGCTTATCAGGTGTCGCCGAGGTGGGTGATTCTTTCTTGGATGGAGTACTGGTTTTAGGTTTCTTGTTAGCTGCTGCTATCGGGGTGGGCTTGGCCACTGCAGCCGAGGGAGTGAGAGACTTCTTGATAGGGGGTGGTTGCTGCTGCTACTGGATTTGTTACCTGATGGAGGAGGAGGAGGAGAAGTAAGAGAAGAAGAGGAGGAGGAAGAGAATGAGGAGCAAAAGAAAGT
>JZLH01S0028058.1:0-11976 GCA_001188425.1 Eucidaris tribuloides | reverse complement strand
ATCTCAGGTAATCACCGTATGTGTGCCATTAGCCGTATGTAATCACACATTTGCCCACCACTTGCCGCGGGTGATCGCACCACCGGTTGTGACTCTTCTCAGGTGGACGTGCGATTAGTTCTGCGATTAGTGGAAGGTATCCGTGCGATCACCTACGTCAAACAGGTCGCACAAGTGTGAACAAAAAGCACAAATCATGCGAGTTACTTGCGATCTGGCTGCGGTGGCCCCTGTCGTGCGATTCATTTGATCTCAAGTAATCGTAACTGATAGTGTGCCCAATGCCTTCAAGTCATTAGGATTTTGTTTTCAAGTCTTCATCGGATATAGGAGTTGATTCGAGCTCGACTCTCAGGCGAAAGGTTTCAGGTTCGATTCCTGGTCTGAACGCGATGCATTTCATCAGAACTACTTTTCCCTTAAAAAAAGTGTTCATGATTTGCACACCCCGAAATCAGCTTATCAACCAAAATAATCTAAAATCATTTATAATCTATAGATTCACATATTAAATCTTCACCTCTGACAAAAGCTTTGGGACTGAAATGTCAGATTTCGTGAAGATAAGCGCTAAAAACTTCAAACAGAATTTCATGAGACGTACAATCAAATTAAACTTAATTAAAATTTTACAAAGGCGTTAATCTAGTCTTACTGTCAGACCCAATTCTTGTATCATCTAGTGAACACTAAACACTTGCTAATCAAAGCTTGCAAGACCAAAATCTCACACCAGTGCCGTTGGACAATTGTCGAACAATATCTTTGCTTCAGTTGGACTCAACCAAATGCAAAAATTAATAGGTGAAATCTACATCCAGTGTCTAAAATCTAGACTATTGCTGCAAAATACAACTTGAGCAACGGCACAATTTAAAATGCTTTATCATTTATATTTCAAATACTTTACAACGTGTGAAACCCAAATTTTGAACACTGTATATTCATCTACCTGTCTTTAGTTAGATTAAATCTGAGCAAAATGTCTTGGGTGTGCAAATCAAAAACAGTCTTTAAATAGGAACATGGTGATAATGGGAGGCCATTTTTTGACGACGGTGATCAAAAAAGCTTCTCCACAGAGCGAGGATGGTGGGGATTTGAAAGGATTTAATATAATATAAAGGTTATATAATAGCAAATATATATACGGCAAAGTCCTGTTAAATGAAAGTATGAAAAGAAGCCGTCTTCATTTGGGATAAAACTATTCTAGAATCAAGTAGGCCCTACATTATTCAAGGTTTCTGTGTTAACATTTTGTCGTTAAACGTTCCATTTTTTATAAACAATTTATATCTGATATTTATTGCTTGTAAAAGAAGGTTGCCTTTTCTTCTTTTGTGTATAAGATGCAACATATGAACAATAGCCAGCCGAAACAAAGACCGATCATCCAGCAGACCTATCAAATGGTGCAACTCAAGTATCACTATAAATTGACGCACGATTTAGGAATTGCCATTTTCCGAAAGAAACGTGTACGTGGCTCGTATAATATTTGAGCCCCAATAAATTGTTCTAGTATTATATCTAGGAGACAGTTCCAGAACTTAGAAGCTGTGTGGATGAAGCTTCTATCTCTCTGACGAGAGTTTGCAGCAAGAATCGTAATTAGCGTGATCGGGAATAAAAGTACTAGCCCTGGTCACGCGCCTCCTTTTTAGGGGCGAACGGAATACCCTCCCTACTCGAAAGTATTGCAACATACACTATAACGCCTGCATTTTAAGTTGAAGGGGTCTTCCTATAATGATGTCCTAATGAAGTTTATAATTGGAAAATAACAAATTCTTTGAAAAGAAATCAATGAACAATTGTTTTTCTTTCCTTCTCCATAACGGAGAGATTATCAAATGCAGGCGCACCCATGGCAGAGGGACTGGAACATAAAATTTGACATTTTTCGCCTCCCTATAGGGGTGGGGTGTTAATTCACACTATAGCATCGTAATTCGGTTTCATATTTCCCGTAAAATGGTTTTGATGGCTTGGAAAGACTTCCAACAAACAAAAAATGCCATTGTGTTCCCCTGACACGGTTTCAGAAAGAAGACACCACGCCGTAAAGACGAAAGCGCCTCCTATCTTCATAAGATAGTGATAAGGAGGATGAGGCTACTAATATAAAGATGATGGCCTTCTCTTCACATCTTTATATCAAATGTACTAAAAAGTCGCATTACAGCAAGTTTTAGGATGTTTGCATTAAAAAAAACCGCCTTTAGAATTAAAGAATAAGAAATTACAATTGAGGAGGTCCTTTTCTGAAATATGGGGCGTATTCTCGTTATCAATATCTTATGAAGATAGGAGGCGCTTTCGTCTTTGCGACGTGGTGTCTTTTTCTGAGACCGTGTCAAAGGAACATAATGACATTTTTTGTTTGTTGGAAGTCTTTCCAAGCCAGCCATCCAAACCATTTTACGGGTAATATGAAACCTAATTACGATACTAGTCTGAATTAACACTCCACCCCTATAGGGAGGTGAAAAAATGTCAAATTGTATGTTCCAGCCCCTCTGCAGTGGGTGGGCCTGCATTTGATAATCTCTCCGCTATGGAGAAGGAAAGAAAAACAATTGTTCATTGATTTCTTTTCAAATAATTTGTTATTTTCCAGTTATAAACTTCATTAGGACATCATTATAGAAAGACCCCTTCAACTTAAAATGCATGCGTTATAGTGTATGTTGCAATACTTTTGAGTAGGGAGGGTATTTCATTTACGTCTTTTGGACACCGTTGGTATGCATTTTACAAGACACATGCAGCTGCGACCTGTACGCCTATGAGTTAATCTTGTAATAGATAGATTTTGGTGAGCAGTAAGTTCATCAACCGCAATGATAAACATATTTCTTTGGAACACCTTTCGACTGCAAGAGAATCGAGGCCATAAAATTGATTCAATAATTCTAATTCAGATTCCTGGAAGATCACATGGGGAAACCCGAAGATATTGGGTAAAGACGGATTGGTGGGTAGTCTCGTGTTACAGGAATACAACGTTACAAGAAATGCATGGTATGGGCAAACGTAATTACCGTCACATCCTCTCTAATAAGACCCGTAAGAGTCTACGCTTACCGGAAGAGGGTGATGAGACATCGAGCTACTTTTAGATCTCCTTGTGCGGGGAATGCCGCGGTTTGCATGCAACTCTTATTTTACTCTGTTTTTTTTTTCTGCCAGCTTCTTTTTTGATTTAGAAACAGCGTAGAAAGGTTGGCATGTACCAAAAAAAAAGTGTTTTTGTAACCCGGTGACGTAGATATGACGTGTTTACTAAATTTGCCTTGATCTAGAGTCCTGTCCCAGCAATGCCTACAGTCATACAACCGTTAATGTTTTTTGTTTCGAATGCTGTGGTTTTGAAATGAGTGGTTATCGATCAAATTTAGGAAGTGAGGAATGACGCGACTTGTCCCGAGTCTAGTCGGCTCTGGTACAAAATAAGGTTTCTTTCGCACCGGATTCAAACACTTTGGAATACTATACCGTGTAGCTTAACCGATGTTGCACTGCACAGTTAGTCATTTTCGTCATGATGTGTATACAGCTGAACTGCTCGGTTAAATGCCGTGAAGGATGCGCGTAGCCCTGGGTGGAGATGCACGTCGCTAGCTAGACTTACGGTACCAGTTGTTTATTGTCACTTTCTGAGCTTAAACTAATTCTTTTGAAAAGAAATCCTACTGATTGATAATTGTGAGGTACATCTGGAATGCTTCCAAAAGTTTTGAGCGCAGCGACTATGGTGTGATCTCCCACACAACACCTAGCTCAAGCTGATTTCCCGAGTAGCATGTATTCCGGACACATAATGAGGACTTTCGTTCGCTGTTTTTGCTGGCAAAGTGGCTGGATTTGTTGGACTGTGTTAACATTTGCTTGTTCTTCGACATGCCAAAATACAGGAGGTAAGATTTTATTTCACGAACAATTTACTTTCTCAAATAACATCATTTTTAAGCTTTGAATTAAACCTATAGTATACATGTGCATTCATCTCTTTTCTGTCCTCGAATTGTCTACATTGACGTACCTATATGTGTATCCCACCCCCCCCCCCCCACGGAAAACAGTATCTATTTTCTACTTTAAGGGGCGGGGGTCCCTTGCAGTATCTGACAAGTTTAACCAATTAACGATGACTTAACTTGATTATCTTTCGTCAAGTCGATGTGTCCTCGATCGCGTAGATCGACGTAGTAATTGATTTTAATCCGCATGATATAGTGTGTATGTGTGTGTGTGTGTGTGTGTGTGTGTGTGTGTGTGTGTGTGTGTGTGTGTGTGTGTGTGTGTGTGTGTGTGTGTGTGTGTGTGTGTGTGTGTGTGTGTGTGTGTTGTGTGTTGTTGTTGTGTCGTGTGTGTGTGTGTGTGTGTGTGTGTGTGTGTGTGTGTGTGTGTGTGTGTGTGTGTGTGTGTGTCTGTCTGTCTGTCTGTGTGGGGGGGGGGGGTGATAGAGATGTATTTGCAATCCTTCATCTTCAAACGCCAATTACGTACAATCTCGTCCTCGTGTGCTGTTAATCGCCGTCTTTTGTCACGAAAATGAATGACATCAGGTTTTGACCTATTTTTGATTCGGAATTTTTCGCATTTATTTATTTATGGAATTATTTATATATGTATTAATCTATTTCATGTTTATTAATTCTGTCTATTTTTGTTTGTAACCACCCATCATTCTCATTGGCCACCTGTGTGGGACCTGGTAGCCTCAATGCCAGAGCTCCTGTGAATAATGTACTGACTGGGCATATCCCCGAATTAGGGAACGGGGCAGCAACAGGGTGCCAGGCCTTACGCGGTGGATATGGGAATTGCGATGGGTGGTACTAATACTCCCCAAATATTGTTTGTGTCGATTATGATAATTCTTACAGCGCCTAGAAACTTTTTGTGTTAGGAGCTATATAAATGACATTTATTATTATTATTACTATTTTTATATTGTGTAAAATTAAGTAAATGGGAGCTCCGAACCAGCGCAGCTAAATATATACACAGAGTAGCTGCGCTATATAAATTAATGTTTATGTATGTGTATCTCTTTGTTATCAATATTTGTCCATTGTTAAACATTATGTATGTATGTACTTATTTTATCTTATTATTGTTAATTGTGATCATGGAGCAAGTCATTTTGATGGTATATGTACTTTTCATCATGAGAAATAAACACAAACACACACACACACACACACACACACACACACACACACACACACACACACACACACACACACACACACAAGCCTATCGTGCAGATGGGGGACCATTTCTGGACCCGTTCTATCCCTACAATTGGGGGGCCAGTTTAGGTCCATGGCGCAGACGGGGGGCCGAAATCCAGCATTTAGATTTATTTTCGTTTGATGCATTTTTTACAGATAAGTAATAATGTCTTGCAGTCGCAAACGAAAAAGGTTGTGTTTTTTATTTATTTTATTAATATTTAACATCATATCATAATAAACACATTTCGTGTTTATGACCATCGCGCAAATGGGGGACCAACTCTTTTCAGACTGTCTTTAGTGCAAAAATGAAGATTTTTATATTGAAAACTATAGAGCTAAACGCTGTGGTCCTTGTTCGCTGTGATCTTTCATTAAATGTTAAAAATTTCCTTAAACACCACGAAACACACTTTTAAATCGTGACCATTGTGCAAATGGGGGACCAGATGTCCAACATCTAAATTTGGTTTTGTTTCAGGTATATTTATCAATATAGTCGAAAAAGAAACAATGTTATTTTTATTTATTATTTTATTAATATTTAACATCATATAATAAACACATTTCATGTTTATGACCATCGCGCAAAATGGGGGACCAACTCTTTTCAGATTGTCTTTAGTGCTAAAACTGAAGATTATTTTTGGAACTATACCTAAACCTGTGATCCTTGTTACTTTCTGTGATTTTTCATTAATGTGTTTAAGCATTTTCCGTCACGCACGAAACACTTTTAAAGCGTGATTGTGCCATTCGGAGATCAACTTTACCACAGTTTATGTTCGGTATTTGCAAAAGGGAACCAGTTGTCCAACATTTAAATTGGTTTTGTTTCGGATTATTATGATTCACATATAGTAATTGTCGCTATAAGTCAAAAGAAAGTAAGGTATGTTTTATTTTTTATTTTAATGATTTAACATCATATATAAGAAACATTTCATGTTTATGACCATCGCGCAAATGGGGGAACTTTTTCAAGAGCTGTCTTAGTCAAAATGAAGTATTTTATATTGAAAATTACTAGAGGACTATAACGCTGTGGTCCTTGTTCGCTGTGAATCTTTCATTGAATGTTAAAATTCTCCTTCAACACCGCGAACAACTCTTAAATCGTGACCATTGTGCAAATGGGGCGAGCAGATGTCCAACATCTTAACTTTGGTTTTCGTTTCAGGTATATTATCATATAGTAATCAGTCCTCTGTAGTCGAAAAAGAAAAAGGTTATTTTTATTTATTTTATTAATATTTAACATCATATAATACGAACCATTTTTTCAGACTGTCTTAAGTGCAAATGCGATTATGCATGATATGAAACTTAGAATGCAAACAGGTGTACTTGTTAGCTGTGTCTTTTTATCAAAGTGTTAAAAATTTCTTCAACCGCCACGAACACCTTTTAAAACGTGACCATTGTGCCTTTGGGGACCAACTTTACCAGTTTATGTTTTAACGCAAATGGTTCAGACATACCAACATCTACATTTGGTTTTGTTTCAGGTATAGTTATCAATAGTCAAAAAACTAGAAAGAACAAGTGTTGTAGTTTTTTTTATTGATAAATATACCTGAAACA
The DNA here is from genome assembly GCA_001188425.1 of Eucidaris tribuloides. NCBI lineage: Eukaryota > Metazoa > Echinodermata > Echinoidea > Cidaroida > Cidaridae > Eucidaris > Eucidaris tribuloides. The sequence goes on along the minus strand of JZLH01S0028058.1, from coordinate 5,143 downwards.
ACGCCCAACTAGTGCAGCCTACCTAACTACTGCAGCGAAGTAGTAGTTCCTTTAATTCCACTGTTATCATCCATGCCCGGTGTCCAGTGCTTTTCATTCCTGCTGAAAGAGTATTCTTACTTTGGTTGGTGGTTGACACAAGTATTTGTTTGAATTCTCTCTTTTTGTGGCAAGGTAAAGGAAATTCTAAGACAAAAATCCTTATATGCTCTGCTTTTAACAATCCAAGTACCAATCATCGCAGATTTGTTAAAAGTGACGCTAACCCACAGGGAGATATGTGAATTATGTATTCGTGCCGTCCTTTCCACGTTGGTTTGCAATCTGGCAATGTTTTGAAATAATTGAGAAGAACGATTGTGTCATCCATCGCGACACTGAACACGGGATTTTTTTTTCTTTATGTGTTTGCTAGTACGCTGGTTTAAACGTTGGGTCCGGCTATTGACAAAGAACAATATGCCCAGGTCTCGGGCATGCAGTGCGTCCTGGTATAATCCCCTGTCTGTAAAGATCGTTTAAAACGTTATTGTCCAAGGTCCACCGAGTGTCATTGATTTGAATTACAATTAGGATGCATTGACTCTCTGATCCATACTTGCAGACCCATGCCACACAAGTTATAAACATACATCTCGTACCTTTACCAGCAAAAACAAACATCAATTAAAATCCCAGTGAGCACACAACGATTCCGTGTATAATTAAAGTGAAGTTAAACCCGCCCCGTTCCTCAGTGGAACACCGGGCGGCGCCTATCTCCGTTTCAGGAACACTAGGCAAAATGGCTGCAGAAGACGATTCAATTACAGTGGTGGGATAGTCTTCTGGTAGTACTGTGCATCCTATGTATTATGCCTTGTATTAATTGCCATGGAAGTATTTTTTTCTGCCAGGAATTAAAGGCGTTGCGTTTAAATATGAAAAACTATCAAACGGGCGAACTACATAACTATTGCTTACCTGAAATAACAAATAACTATCTCACATGATTATTAGTCCTCGGCAATTCTTACATAAACGTAAGTGTAAGCTAAAGCAATATTTTCACATGTTAAATGAAAAAGGATGACAAAACCGCTGTACTGTAGCAAACGGCTACAGCAACATACGGCGAGATCTTGGTTGTAGCGTTAACATACAGTGTTTTTTTATATTCTTTTTTTTTAGTTTTAGGACATCAGCAGTATAAAAAACTATGAAAGAACTATTTTACCTAATGAATTTCATTCAAAATATTGCAGTTAAAGATTGCTATGTTTATAGCGACAAATTTTGGTCCGAGCGGTTGCAGGTTAGCCGCAATTCCGTTTTATACTGTCACGTACATCTTTAAACTTTCCAATGTAAACATCAATAAATACATTTGAAATTTTGAAAGTAACTGAACAAGAGTACAATCTACCACTATGACAATTGCGCACGCAAAACTCTGGTTGCTAAGCAGGGGCGTAGCTATGGGGGCTTGGGGGGCACGTGCCCCCCCCCCACACACAAATTTCATATGCCCCAGGTGCCCCCAACAAAATTTATGACAGGAAAAAAATTCATAACTCGCCCCCCCCCCAACGAGTTTTCGGCGGCTAGCGTGACCGGAGAAAATGAACTATGATTGGGTGCCCCCTACAAAATTTCATGAACAAAGAAAGCACAAAACATTTGACACCAATATTGAAAGTCGCATGTGATATGCCATTTCGGGGAATGCAGGTCACAGCCTCAGGTAACGATACTCCAAATTCTTCCATTCATCTTCTTCTTCCTCCTCCCCCTCCTCCATCTCCTTCTCCTTGTCCGTCTTTATCTCCTCCTCCTCTTCCTCCTCCCTTTTCTTCTTTTTCTTATTTGAAAGCTTTATGCCCAAAAGTAATATCCCAGCAATAACAGAGTCTGAATGTCTTTATTTTTTTTAAATTAATTAATGAAAAAATCTCGGTGGGGGGGGGGACCCCGAGATTTTTGACTATATTTTACATTATAGCATCCAAAGGGTTAATAAGGTGTTAAGGTTACATGAGTTATACCTCACTTGAAAGAGCAGAGTTTGCTCTTTCTGATGTGGAGTGAAAACCACAATCTCTAATTGGTAGCCGTATTCTCCTTTCCACTGTCGTTCAGGTTTCTTTTTGTCTATATTATTCCTGTTTTACAACCCGCTGAGGATTTAGACTGAGCAAATCGTCCTCCCGAGTTTTATATTTGCGACCACCTCTTGTTTCAGAGATTTACAGGTCACAACACAAGTACGACGTTGTGTAAGTTCATACCAGCCTCTCCTCATCCACTTCCTCCTCTTCTTTCTTCTCGCCTCCCCTTCGCTTTCCCCTCTCGTTCTCCGTCCACATCCTCCCGTTCTTTTCTCCTTTTCCTCCTTCATCTCCTCCTCTCCTCCGTCTCTCCTCCTCCTTCTCCTCCCTCTCCTCTTCTCTTTCTCTTTCTCTCCATCTACTCCTTCTTATTCGCTCTCGTCTTCTCTAATTCCTTGTTTTCTTTCGATTCTTCTTCTCATTCTTGCTCCTTCTTCTTTTCTTCTTTTCTCCCTAGTCCTCTTCTTCTTCTTGAAGTTTTGTTTGTCTTGTTTTATATTTTCATTATAACGCCGACGCGAACGATTTTAAAAAGTGAGTAACTTCTTCTTCCGAGCTTGATTATTTTGCGAACAGTCTCCTCGTTACGTTGAAATTGTCATTATCGCTTAAAACAATGGTTTAAAACATTTTATTAACGAAACGATCCAGGGGCAGGTGGGGGTCCCTAACATCTATTAAGTATACGGGCCTGTGCCGTGGGAGAGAATAATTACTAAAAGAAAAAAACCTTTGAATGGGTTCTTCTTCATTAAAACAATCCCTAGACAATCGGGTCTATGGTCCTTTTTCAATTTTTTGGCGCTGCTTTGGCGGCGCGAATCTTGCTAGTTTCAATGTTTGGTCGGCAAACCCCCCTCACCCAAGTTTTTTCGAACCTTTAGACATGGGTGTCTATTTACGGAGAGGACCTTATCGATGTGTTATGGCGATCGGAGTGTCTAGCGGCAACATCCTGTCCGACTATAATCTGAGTACACCTCCTCTATCGGGCGATAACGAGCTTCTACTCACAGAGCACACGCAGCATTTCCCTGTCCGATTTCATCTGTCCAGTTACATCATCTTCTACTGGAGATACTAATGGCAGAAACTCTGATATTATTTTCAGCAGCACACAAGCACGAAGGACAAAAAGAAATCACTACTTCTATGATACAACAATAGGTGATAAGATGAAGTCGAAGTATCCATTTTTGGTTTGCCTCTTCATCAGCTTAAATTGTTAAAACTAAATCTGGATGGATCTCCTTTTATTTCTACATAATGTAAAAATTCAACAAGTCTAAACAATCCATACATCCAATTTGGTTGTTCTGCCATGTCTATTATAAGAGTTAATGTGTTTTTGTAGTCTTCAAGGAGCTGACTCATTTGCACACATTCCCGCAGACAGCGAAAAGATAACCTGCCCTTAGGGCTATTAATGAATGGCATGTCTGCTGAAAGTTGGGGATAAGTGATTGCCGTAGATTTGAAAAATGCAGAAGAAAAACAATACTGCCGTTTTAGTGTCGTTCTACTGGTAAGATTTTCTTTCGTCAGCAGAAAAAAATCAAATCCGTTGCCTAAGCGTCCCTATAATTCCCACTAAAAACTGAGTTTCTCGCTCCTATATTTGCTAAAGGTTCCCAGATGCATTTTCTCTAATGCATTGTATTTTACACAATGTTACTGTTTCAGGCATGGCAAAGAGATCCACTGCCTTTAAACGAAAGCTGTTTGTTATTGATGTACTTTATTAATATTTTATAATATAAAACATATTTCAGGTTTATGACATTGCGCATATGGGGAAGAAGCGTCATCCTGGGGGAGGAGGGGAAGGGGGGCAATCGCCCACCAATTGGGGGGGGTGGTAACACATATGATTTACCCCTTCCGCATAATTTTGACAAATTAAAATTATTTTATTCATATATGCAACATAAGGATTTGTTTTAAAAAGCTTGGATGCACTACAAAACAGTTGACGGCAGCATAAAAGTAACATCAATAAACACAATTGTGAAATTTTTCGCGGCTTGCGCATAATTCTGTAGTCGCGCACACGAATTTTGTTATTAATTTTTTTTCCATTTTTACCGTCCCGCCCCCCATCTGAAACACGTTCGACGCGCTGTATGGGGAAAGCTTTTTAGATGTTTTAAGTTGCAGAAATGAGATTATTATATTAAAATTGGCTAAACGCTTTGATCTTAGTTTGTTGTGATTTTTCCTTTAAACGCCACGAAACACACTTTAAACGGTGACCTTTGTGCAACTGGGGGACCAACTTTACCCCAATTTATGTTCGTAATGCAAATGGGGCATCAGATGTACAACATTAAAATTTCATTTTGTTTCAGGTATATTTATCAAAAAGTAATTTTAAAAGTAACATTTCAGGTTTGTGACCATTGTGCAAATGGGGGAACAACTATTTTCAGATTTTTTTAAAGAGAAAACATAGAGATTATTGTATTGAAAAGTAGAACTAAACGCTGTGATCCTTCTTCGCTGTGATTTTCCATCAAATGTTTAACATCTCCTTCAACGCCACGAAACACACTTTAAAACTATCACGACCATTGTGCACTTGGGGACCAACTTTACCCAATTTACGTTCGTGATGCAAATGGGGCACCAGCCAACATCTAAATTTGGTTTTCTTGAAGGTGTATTTAGAAATAGTCTCTTAATTGCAGTCTTAAACGAAAAAGTTTATGTTGTTGATTTATTTTATTAATATTTAACACCATTTAATACGAAACATATTTCAGGTTCTTGATCATTGTGTGTACATTGTGAAATAAGCTTGGAAGGGGAAGGGGGGCAGAGTACCTCCTAACAAGGAAGAAGGGCCCTTTCCTTTTTTGACTAAAGGAGCCCCACTCAGACCTCTGATATGGAGTGAAAATTTGTTCGTCACTACCCCCCCCCTCCCGAATATTTAGCCGCGGGTGAAATTGCCTCCCCTGAAGACGTACGCCAAGTTCGCCACTGGTCCTAACGCTCGTGTAAAATTTCTTTTCATTAAATTCTCTATTTTTGTTTCCCCGTAATCCAACGCCTGA
>JZLH01S0028040.1:6525-33423 GCA_001188425.1 Eucidaris tribuloides | reverse complement strand
GAAATTGGGTTCACTCAGAACAAAAGCAAATTTGAAATTATTTAGGAAGCATAGTCTGTGCTAATTATTTACGAAAGAATTTTCTATTATGACCTGTATTTCACATTCACAAATGTATGTACTGTAACAGGGAGACAGACATCCATACCATGCATGACTACATGTATATTGTGCTGTTTCACATTTTCCAGTAAGGTACCAAATAAATGAATATTGTAATTGGTGCGGCAGAAGAGCTAACCGTAGCTTATCATTTGTAGGAATGTGTGTTTTTTAGTTTAATGGCTTCAGTCAATGGAAGAGCAGTGTTGCGAGGTCTCGAGATGGTCTTGGTTCTTGGTCTTGGGTCTCGAGCTTCTGGTCTCGGATTTTTTGGCGGAGACCGCCCGGACAGCACACTAATATGATTGTAAATAAAGGTTTTATGTTGTACATGTCAAACTGCATTTTTGCGCATGTGTATAAGGGCGTTCAAGACATGGTTGTTAAGACAGATTTCTACACTATATAAGGACCGGCAATGGTGGGTTCTCTGCGCACTATATTGCGTCATTCCTCTTAGAAACAAAGGAAGAAGTATGGAATGAACATTCAATTCATAGAAGTAACGGAAGAAAGATACAAGAAAGACGGAAGAGAAAAAAAGCACAAGATTGGCGAAGATGAGAGTCAACGAAGAAGAGGAATAATAAGAAGACTGATTGAACAAAGAAACAGAAAAGAAGCATGACATCAAGATGAGGAAAGAATTTTAAACAGATAGAAGGAAGGGAAAAAAGACATTTACATTGAAGAGAGAAAGAAGAAAGATGGAAGGGAGGAAAGAAAATCGAATGAAGAGGAAGAAAAGAACCAGAAAAAAAGAAAGAGAAAAAAAGGATAAATGAAGAAAGAGAAAAGAAGAAGACATTGGGAGAGTGGAAGATGAAGAATATAAATGATTAAAGATATAAAAGAGAAAGAGAGAAAAAAGACAGATAAAGATGTAAGAAGAAAAGGAGAATAAAGAAAAAAAGAAGTAAAGATTGATAGAAGGTAATAACAAGAAAGAAAGAGAAATGAAGTAGACAAGTAAGAAAGAAGAAAGATAGAACTAAGGAATATAGAATAAAAGCATTAGAATGAATTGCAAAAAGGAGGAAATTAGAAAGAGGAGGAATGATTGTATGAAAAGGAAGAAGGGAAAAAGGAGAAAGAAGAAGAGATGGATTTGCGGCAAATGTTAACCAGGCTCAACTATGAAAATCTGTAATAATTCAAATTATATATGCTCATGATAAATTAGTATACACACAATAGAACTCATTCAAACCTTTATTGAGTGGTATTTGAACAATTTGAAGTATATTTAGGCCAAGCTTTTCTTTCAAAAGCCCTTTTCTTGCATATTGTTTCTGCTTTTTGAAAAACACGAATTTTTAGTCTATGTAATTTCAATTCATCAGCCACTTCGAATTAATTCAATAGTAGTTTGTTGTAGAAGCGACCAAAATACTAATATTAGCTTTCAATATGATCAATGTTCTAAGCATTTTAAAATATAATGGACCTAAAAAAGTGGTCAAGTTGTGATTCCGTAATGCTAAAATGTAATGTTCTAACGCCGCCAACATTTATGGTCCTATAAGGGAATGTCTGAATGCTGTTTTACTAATTGTTCCTAAACTAAACAGGACTCAGACATCTTTCAAAAAGAAATGGCTTTTTATGCCTTTAGCTCCAAATTGTTTGGCAAAATGGGTGGTCACATGTAGGTGAAAGTATCATGTCTAAAATAGTAATGTCGTGATGGAAACTTATGTGTGAAGTTGTGATTCAATGTTAAATAGGAACTAATTCGGTTAAATGTGTAACACGTCAGGGTGACCTGTTGAGATTACACAATAGGTTCAGATGTAATAGTAATGTTTCTGATAAGCCCCAAAGTATGACAAAAAAATCGTGATATAATGTATAAGCGGGAATTGCCCAGATGAAAAAAATAACCAAGAGAGAGAAACAAAGGATGGAGTAAGAACAGAGAAGAGAAAGAAGATATGGGAAGAGGCAGAAAGAGAAAAACAAAAATAAAATATAATAAGATTACATATAAAGAGAGAAATAGGAAGGGTAGAGTGAAAAAGACTGCATGAAAAGAATAAAATAGAATTTAAGGATAACTGAAAAAGAAGAAAAGATATTGAATGAGAAGTGAGAAAAATGGTAAGGATGTATAAAATGAATGCTAAGAAAAATCAAGAAATCAGAGATGAAGACTAAAACATTTAATTATGCAGAAATAAGATTATTACAAACTTTATTTTTTTTTAAAATGATTGTATTTCAGTAGGTCAGGCAAATGTGCTCATGGCGAAATAATTCTTAAATTTGTTTCTCAGTCGGTTGTGCAATCTGTAGTATCATTTGACTATAGTGTAGCTTATTTGCGTTAAACTTGGGAGGCAGTTTTTACATGTAAGTGAAAATGAACAATGAATATATCATTTTAATGTTTCTTCATTAACTGTTATTTATTTATTAAAACTTTAAAATCCTATTACCAGACTGATTTGCAAGTGTTAAGAATAGCAGTTAATGCCTGAGTAAGAAAGTTGCATTATCCTCAAACATGCACATATTAGTGTTAATTTGAAACGTGTGTCTTTGGTCTTGGTACTTGGTCTCGGAAGTGTGGTTTGGCTCGGACGTTGGTCTTGATCTCGGCCTTTTCTTGGTTTGATCTTTGTCCTCGGGGGTTGTTTGGTCTTGGTCTTGTCTCGGGCAGGCTGGTCTGCTACACACTGATGGAGAGACACTTTGTGTCTGTCTCATGTTACATAGTTGGTGGAAATGGAAAGTAAGGCACTTAATTAAGTCACTCTTTGTACGAAATAATAGCCATGACTCCCTTCTGTTTCATATTGATCATTTATTTTCAGTTAAATTTCTTGAAATTTAATGCAAGATCAAATGGGCTCATTCCATGAAAGACCCCAGATGTATTCACAACACCATGTTTCCTCCATGTCTGCACCGCATTTTTATGTAAGAGGACACTGACCCGGGTGTTCTCCTACCAGCTGTTTGTAGAAGATCTCTCACTTTATCAGTCGCAGCTGGCTACAGAGTTTATTACTCTCTCAACCCGCTGCTTATGTATTAGTCTTTACCTGTGCACATTCATCTACCTTATTTACGAGAATAAAAAAAAAACAATCTTAAAGATACTGCTCATTCACGAGCAATGTGAAGATTGAGTTTCTGTTCAGGGGCATTATACATAGGTAGAATCAAAACTCCATGTCAAAATGCTACAAAGTTGTTATTGGATTAAGCTAAAATTTTGCACAATTACTTTACACACTTGATCCTTCTATTTAACCAAGTTTCATTGTATGATATTTCATAATCGTTAAGTTACATGAGCCTAGTTTTTCTGACATATTTTCAAAACTCCTAGCAAAAAACAAGGGGTCAACATAAATTTCAAGAAAAAAGATAAATGCACGGGAAATCCAAAAGTTGACTTTTCCAACAACTTGACTATTCTTGCACTTACGGAACGATACCATTGAGACTTATAGTTGTATGACAGGTCACAGATGGGGTCTTCTATGGTAATGGCCCATTTGGAAAAAGTGATCTTACGCTAAATTTTACAAGAAATGTTCACTCAGAACAAAAGAAACTTTTGAAATTACTTTAGGAGAGATAGTCTGTGCTAATTATTTGTACCAAAGAATGTTTCATATTATAGGACCTGTACTTTCCACATTCCACAAATGTATGTACTGTAACATGGAGACAGACAATCCCATACCACTGCACTGCTACATGTATATTGTGCTGTTTCACATTTTCACACTACAGGTAACCCAAAATAAAATGAATTATTTGAATTGGTGCAGAAGAGCTAACCTAAGCTTATCATTTGTAGGAAAATGTGTGTTACATTTTAGTTAAATGCCCTTCAAAGTACATTGGAGAGGCAGTGTTGGAGGTCTCGAGATGGTCTTGGTCTTGGTCTTGGTCTCGAGCCTTCTGGTCTCGGATTTTTTGGCCGAGACCGCCGAGGACAGCAACTAATATGATTTAACATAAAAGTCTTTATTGTTGTACATGTACAAACTGCAATTTTGCGGCATGTATAAAGGGGTTCAAACATAGTTTTAAGACACGATCTTCTACACAATATATAAGGACCGGCAATGGTGGTTCTCTGACGCACTATATTCTGGTCATTCCTCTTAGAAAACAAAGAGAAGTAATGGAATGAACATTAAATCATAGAAAAAGTAACGGAAGAAAGAATAACAAAGAAAGACAGGAAAGAAAGAAAAACACAGAGATTGGAAGAATAGAGAGCAAACGAAAGAAAGATAAATAAAAGAAAGACGATTGAAACAAGAAAACAGAAAAAGAAGATGACATCAAGATAGCAGGAAAAGAATTTTAACAGATAGAAGAAGGAAAAAAGACATTACGAATGAAAGAAGAGAAAGAAGAAAGATGGAAAGAAGGAAGAAAAGAAAAATCGAATGAAGAAGAGAAGAAAAGAACCCAAAAAAAAAAAGAAAGAGAAAAAAGGATACAATGAAGAAAAAGAGAAAAGAAGAAAGACATGGGAAAGACGTAGAATGAAAGAAAATGAAATTAAGAATATAAAGAGAGAAGAATGAACAAAAAGACAAATAAAAGATGTAAGAAAGAAAAGGCAAGAATAAAAGAAAAAAAAGAAAAGATATGATAGAAAGGAATAAAACAAGAAAAGAAAGAGAAAGAATGAAAGGTAGACCAAAGTAAGAAAAGGAAGAAAGATAGAACATAAGGAAATAAGAATAAAAGACATTAAGAATGAATGAAAAAGGAAGAAATATAGAAAGAAGGAAGGAAAATGATTTTAATGAAAAAGGAAGAAGGGAAAAAGGAGAAAGAAAGACAGAGATGGGCAATTCTGCGGAAAATGTTACCCAGGCTCAAACTCATGAAATCTGTAATAATTCAAAAAATGTATATATGCTACAGTGATAAATTTATATCACACAATAGAACTCATCAAACTCTTTATTGAGTGGTATTTGAACAAATTTGAAGTATATTTAGGCATACTTTTCTTCAAAAAACCCATTTCTTGCAAATTTGTCTTCTCTTTTGAAAACACAGCAATCTTTTAGTCTCATATATTTCACATTCAATCGCACTTCAGAATTAATTCATAGTAGTTGTTGTTAAAAAGCCGACAAAAAATAACTAATATTAAGCTTTACATTATTGATCAAATGTTTCTAAGTATAATATAGGACTAAAAAAGGGTCCAAGTTGTAATGTCCGTAATGCTAAAATGTAATGTCCGTAACGCAACATTTATTAGGTCTATAAGGATGTACTGAATCTGTTTTACTAATTGTCATCCTACAACTAATAACAGGACCTCAGCACCCATTTCAAAAGAAAATTGGCTTCACTTCATGCTTTAGCTCACAAAATTGGCAAAATGCGGTGGTACATGTAGGTGAAAAGTCATGTCTAAAAAATGTAATGTCCGTAATGGCAAACATTATGTGTGAAGTTGTGAACTACCAATGAAAATAGAAACTAATTCAAGTTCAAAACTGTTAAACGTCAGGGTGACCTGTTTGAGATTACCACAAATAGGTTCAGAATGATAATAATGATTTCTAGAAATAAGCCCCCAAAGTTGCCAAAAAAAAATCGCTGAATATAATGTCATAACGGGGAATTGCCAGATGAAAAAAAATAACAAGAAGAGAGAAAAACAAAGGATGAAGTAAAGAAAAAGAGAGAAAGAAAGATATGGGAAAGAGGCAGAAGAAAAGAAAAAACAAAAAAATAAAAGAATAAATAATCAAAAGATTAACATATAAAAGAAGAAAGAATAAGAAAAGGGTAGAGTGAAAAAAAGACTGCATGAAAGAAATACAAATAGAAATTAAGGAATAAAACTGAAAAAAGAAAGAAAAAGAATGAATGAAGAAAGTGAGAAAAATGGAAGGATGTAAAAATGAAATGTAATGAAAATAACAGAAAATCAAGAATGAATGAAGAAAAAACCATTAATTAATGCAAGAAATAAGATTATTAACAACACTTTATTTTCTTTTTAAAACTGATCTGTATTCAGTAGTCAGGCAAATGTGCTCATGGCGAAAAATATTCTAAAATTGTTTCTCAGTCGTTTGTGCAATCTGTAGCTATCATATTGACTCATAGTCGTAAGCCTATTTTGCGTTAAACTTTGGAGGCATTTTTACATGTAAGTGACAAATGAAACAATGAAAATATCATATTTTAATGTTCTTCATTAACTGTTAATTTTATTAAAACTTTAAAAATCCTATTACAGACTGATTGCAATGTGTAAGCAATAGGCAGTTAATGCTGAGTAACAAAGTTGCATTATCCTCAAAACATGCACATATTAGTGTTAATTGAAACGTTGGTCTTGGTCTTGGTCTTGGTCTCGAAAGTGCTGGTCTTGGTCGGACGTCTGGTCTTGATCTCGGACTCTCTTTTTCTTGGTCTTGATCTTGGTCTCGGTGTCTGTCTTGGTCTTGGTCTTGGTCTCGGCAGGCCTGGTCTTGACTACAACACTGATGGAGGAGACACTTTTGTCTGTCTCCATGTTACATACGTTTGGTGGAAAGTGGAAAGTACAGGCCATATGATATAAAGCACTCTTTGGTACAAATAATAGCATAGACTCCCTCTCCTATACTAATTTCAATTATTTCATTTATTTTCAGTTAACATTTCTTTGAAAATTTAATGCAAGATCAAATGGGCTCATTACCATGGAAGACCCCAGATGTCATTCACAACAACCATGTTTCCTCCCAATGTCTGCACCGGAATTTCTTGCATTCAAGAGGACACTGACCCCGGGTGTTCTCCTACCCCAGCTGTTTGTAGAAGATCTCTCACTTTACATCAAGTCCGCAGCTGGCATACAAGAGCTCTTATTACTCTCTCAACACCGCTGCATTATTATTAGTCATTACCTGTGCACATTTCATAATACCTTATTTACGAGAATTCACGTTTGGGATATTAATTGCCTTTCCTGTATTTTACACATTTTTTTGTTTGGTTTTTTTGTTGTTGTTTGGGGGGGGGCTAGAGGCAATGAATCTTGTTGACCTGACAACACTAATAATACCTACCACTGCATTATAATGGTGGATTCAGTAGGGGAAGGTCCCTCCTCCCACTCCTGGTGCTAAAAAATAGAACCATTAGGGTCTATGACAACATCCCTCCCCATCCTTTGAAACTACATTATAGCTCTTTACATTTGGAGGTCTCTATAGCAAGCTTTACAGAAGATCTCCACCCCCGAGAAAAAAAAATTTACATACCAAGTACATAAACTATTATTCATTTGCATATAACGGCAATGACATGATTGGGATATGTAAAATATGCCTAAAGAGCCAAATGAATTCAAAACATATACACTGTCTAGAGTGTATTTAGGATGGAAGGACTCCTCTTGAATTTGTTTACTTGAGGAGAAACAAACATTGATTTATCAGTATTGAACAATCCTCCGGCCCTGATAGAAATTGATTCCTCAAAAAAAGTTCACAACAAATTTCACTGTAGCAGCATTTTCTGACTTTCTAATAAATGTACAACGGGAAATAAATGACCAGGAAATTTTCACAGCAGAAATGTTAAACAGTATACTTGATTACTTGTACTTGTACTTGGGAGAATTATGTCCTAAATTGAGGATAACTTCCAATCTTGCTATTTCCCTTTAAGAGTGCCTTGAAATAGAGGTACTATCAAACATGACCAGACACATTTCATTATGGGGGGGGGGGGCTAATTAGCATACAGTCACAATCACGTTAGGTTGTGTCAGTGAGTGTCATCACTGTAAGAACCATAGTGAATTCTGTCAGATTCAATTCTAACACGTGGAAGCATCTCTCTACGCGGCTCACGAACTGGAAACACGTGCCATCCCGACTGAGTTGCGACAAGTCGACGAGACCACCCACACCAGACAAGACTACACCCTACGCCGAAAAAGGAGACGCAACGGCACACACACGGCAAATTACGAACCGACAGAAGCAATGCAAGCTGAACTCTCATGACTCAGACACTTGTGTGTTCAAAGCGCCATTGAGAAGAAGCAGTCATGCATTGTTATTGTTATCTAATGACTGAGGTAATTTTTAGCCACCACAACTGTTGGATTAATGCTATTAATAGTCAAAAATTTCCACCTGTTCTTTCTTCAAATAGCTTCATACAAACTACAAGAAGTTATTAAAGTGTTTACTTTGGTTACAAGTTTTCTGTCAGCATCACGTCTATTTATTTTCTTTATTTACGGACAGCAGTTGTTACTTCCTTGCGATTGTTGTAAAAGCATCCTTCAACAATTTATTTCTCTTTTGAAGGACGACAGTTGGTCCTTCTTTTGTGATTGCTGTAAAAGTGTCATTCATCAGTGACCTCCTGTCAAGATTCTACGACATATGCTCCATCAAAAATTGCTCCCAACAGTTGCTAACACTAGCCCTGCCCCTAGTGCCAAAGTCAACCCTAATCCTAACACAACTATTTTGAATAATTATCACTGGAGCACTTAAATATTTAGCTTTCTGATTTCACAGGATATTAGAATAATAAAAGTTTTTTTCTTAAGTGTTTGTAACAACATATTATGCAACATTTCAAGATTTATTATGTAAGAAATTTGACATCCAAGTTCAAGTTTCGGGATTTAGTTTTCATAAATAGTTCTATGTCAAGCACACCTATATCATGCAATGTTCAGATTAAAGGAACAGATTTTCATAAAATGTACCAAGAAATGCAATACTCATTACCTACTGGATTTTGCCATTTTGAGAAAGTATTTTTTTTTTCGAGTTTACTTTAATCTTTAATGCATTTTTTTCTTTTTTTTTCTTTTTTTTGGGGGGTGTTTTTTTTTTAAAGTAATAGCTTTTGTTTTTGGAATTGGGTTTTCTTGGAAATAAGATTTTGTTCAAGGTCATATTTCCAAAGGCTCTTCATTTTAACTCTTAACGTGCCGAAGTTGCAAATCTGCACCAAATAATACAATTCATGGTAATCAATGCACTATCATTTTTGACACTTTATGAAATTGTTCTTGTAATAAAGACAAACTATATAACAGTAACCCCAAGTTCCATGCAAAGTCTGGTCTGAAATCAAAAGAAGTGCCTCAGTTGTGATCACAATGACATGAAGTTTACTTAGCAGTGTTTTATCCCAGACCACAGGTTCCACGACCGAGGCCATCGCAATACGCAAACTTTCCATAGGGTTTGTACAGGTGACCCGGACTGAGACTGAGACCGAGGCCATCCCAAAACACAACTTTTCCATACGGTTTGCACATGTGACCCGGACTGAGACCGACACTGAGGCCATCCCAATACACAACCTTTCCATACGGTTTGCACATGTGACCCGGACTGAGACCGACACTGAGGCCATCCCAATACACAACCTTTCCATAGGGTTTGTACATGTAAGCCGGACCGAGACCGAGACCGAGGCCACCACAAAGTGGCCTCGAGACTGGCCTCAGATCCAACACTGCTACTTAGTTTGTATTTTACCTCTCGCTGTGCTATCTCCTTAGCTTCCTGCAAGTCAGCATTTCTGATCTTCAACGACGTGACCTCTTGTTCCAGTTTGTTGATGGTTTGGTGCAGTGTGTCTTTCTCCCTAAAATAATACAAAATATCCACAGAAATCAGTTAAACCCACGACTCGGTGGCATACATGTACCATGTATGCTCTCAATCAAGGAGCAATGTTGGGGGAGGAGGCAATGGAACAAGGATTATGATTCATGAACAAACAGGACAGAGAGATGCAATTACCCCTTCAATACACCCCATCTGGCTTTGCAAAACCTTCCAAATAAGCCATAATCAAATTTGGTGCTGCGTGGGTTCAGTGTAAATCTCTATCACACGGCGGCTAAAGCAAGATTGCAAACACAATTGCAATCATGGTAATTAGAGTTACCATCCTTATGCATGAGGAAAATGTCTTTACAGCAAGGTAACTGAAATTTACAGTTCTATTGAAGGGGCGTGGCCACGTACAGTACATGCTGTCGACACACTTGTACATATATGCACGCCTCAAGCACACGGTATTCCAGTGGCAATTAACCCGAGTTCACATAGTATGAGATCTGCCTCCCAAATCATATTTTAAAGATTGAGCCATTTAAATGAGGAAAACATGATATGATTTGGGAGAATGATTGGGAAACACCTCTGGAACACCGTTTAAATTTTGTGATTTGATTTACAATCGTGATTCTAACTTGCTTTCATATGGGTAAAATACCATAATTAAAGTGATCGCCGATCGCAATCACATTTGTTATCATGTTTTAGCCACTGTGTGGAAAACTGTCTCAGTGTAATCTAATGGGAAGTGCTTGCCATATCAAACTAGAGAGAGTCCTGTTTACAATACTTGACAGTGACTTAACAAGCGATCACTGACCTATGCACCACTTGTACAAGAATATCATGATCAGTTGTAGTAAAGCTGAACGATATTTACATTAGTGTGTCTTGGCAGAAATGGCTATCAAATAATTTCTGGACAAACAATAAGTCCCCTGTCTCTTTCAAAGTAAAAATGCCACTCTCAAAGATCACAAAATGAATTCAAAACTCAAGAACTATTCCAAAAGCACATTTTATCTTTTAGGTCTAACTTTCACCAGTCTTACTTTAATAGTAATATCAAATACACCGCTTTCATCTTCTTGTTTTTGATATGGTTTATTACTGTGTGTTTTTTTTTCCAATGGTGTTTATGATTTTTTATTTTTTTTGGTATTAACATTCAAATGAAAATTTCCAGTTTCGGAATTCATTTTTTCTTTATTAAAATACTAAAATAATAGTAACGCAGTTGAAAATATGACTATACTAGTGTATATTCCTCATTATCAAACAAACTGTGACTTTGAGAGCATTATCAAATGAGGCAAGCTGAAGAAAGATTGACAGGACTTACAGGATGAAGGAGCCAGCAACTAACAGACAAAACAAAACGACATTGTGAGTATTGTGAGAATTATGGTACATGGTGATAACGACAGCCTAAATAAGGGGTACTGTGTGATACTCACCCTCAGCAAGGCCCTATAAATTAGTTAATTTGTGTTTATTTTACGTCTTCGCGAGTTTCATCCCGGGATAAAACTTGCAGAAACAGCTATAGGGGAGGAGCTTATTGATTCAAACAGTGCATACATTACCACAGCGCGACTAACGCACGTCGGGTGGCATGCATCGGTCACTAATGGTCAGCTCCAGACCAGTGCACGTGCAATCTGATTGGTTGGCAAGAACTCAAATTTTTTTTCTTAACTTATGCCTACTAGTTGCTGGCTCCTTCTTTCTTTAAGTGAGCTCTCCATCTTGTAACTAAATAGAAAATAGTGTCTTGATTTTGGTAATTATTCTGCAATCTTGGAGACAGAAAAATTTGATTTAATTTGTTGTGCTGCTGGACACAAGATTTTTGTACGATAAATCAAAATGATTTAAAGATTAACTTACTGTCTTTCCACTTGCACGGTCTTTGTGGCCTCATCCAGTTTCATCTGCAGCATGAAGGCTCTTTGTTCTGCCTTCTCCTCTGATGGAGATGGCATTTCCTTCTGTTTCCTCCTATTAGGACTGCTGTGAGATCCATGCGATCCCCCGCTTCCACTCTTTTCGCTGGCCTCATCTCCTCCCAGAATCAGCGATCCGCATTCTGACTTCAGACCTTTGATTTCTTCATCCCACGGTATCGACGTCTGGCTCTCGATGGGTCTGCTGCTGGGGTAGTCGGTCTGGCTCATGGTGTCGCACGTCATGGTCTCGGTGCCTGCGTGCTCCGACATGGCTTGCGTCTGCATGATCTGTTCGACAAAGTCCACATCCTGAGGCACCGGCGCAAGATCACGCGGCAAATGTATAACCCCGACATCCCTTTCCGGTGGGTCATTGCTTTGGACGATTTCGCTATGAGGACCGTCACGGTGATCATTTCCGAAGGAATGTTTGGCATTGATTCTCAGCTGTTCGTTTTCGGTCATGAGCGCATGCTTTTCCCGCTTCAGACTCACGCACTCCTTCATCGTCGCTTCTAGCTTGAGTCGGAGCTGCCTAACTTCTTCCCGGGCTTTATTCCGCTCGGCGCGCACCTTGCCCCATTTTTCTCGCCAGTTCGCCGTACAGTCCGACCACCAGCGCATCGTCTTCTCCATCTGCGCCGCCCGCGATCTCGCTTCCTCCAGCTCCCGTAGCCTCATCTCCTCCTTGTCTTCTATCTGGTTATCTAACGCATGCGTGGGGGTGCCGCTCCGACTGCTGTCGCTCCCCGAGCCGTAGCCCAGGCTGTGTATCCTGGTGGCTCCAACGTGGCTCACATCCCCCAGTCTAGGCGGCCCACCAGACATGAGTTTGATATCAAGCGGATGAGGCGGTGCCTCGTTCGAGTCCATCACCACGGGGGCTTTGTGCGGTTTGGGCGCGTGGATGTGCGCACAACTCGTCCGGATTGGCCCCGAGGAAGCGTGGTGAAGGGCTGGCGGCGGCTCTGCGACGGTGAATTCATGGTTGGCGTGTATGTTCCCCAGGCTGTGAGCTTTGGTCGTCCGGCCAAGCTTTGGGCTGCTCATGCCTTGCCCTCTGAGAGGGTTTGGTGGAGTCCTGCTCCTTTCCCTGCCCATCTTGGGACTGCCGTGGTGATGGAACTTGGTTCCGGCTTTAGGAGAACCGTTCGCTGTAGGTTGACTCATGGTCCTTGCGATGACGTCACACTACAAATGGTGGTCTTTCAACACTGCATCATACACTATCAAAGCGTTACGCTGCTATACGTCGAGGCGTCTCGTTCTGTGAGTCCTACGAACATCTCATGTCAGTATCTGCTGTTGAGTTGCAGGCTGTGGCGACAGCTGGTGCTAAAAAAAACCTTGGCTGCCACCTGAGATAAAGATAAAAGAAAACACAGGATATTATAAATAAACTCTGTTGGCACTGGTTCAAGTAGATTAATGGAGGGAGGGGTACTTGAGCGATTGTCCTAAAAGTAATTTTTCACAGCCAAAATTAGCACACAAAGGCACACAAACTGAGTAGAATGCCAGAGTTGCATATTTTCAAGAATGCAACAAGACATGCAATATCATGCACATTAACAAGAAGTTATAAGTTGCAGGGCAGGAAATAAAATTTTATTTGGGGGGCTACTTTCAAGCCCGATTCAGTGATGCCGGTATGTTATACATTGAACCCTATCAGGATAATTGAGGTCTATTTATTTGTGATTTTAGGGGGCTACTTCGTTAATTTTCAGGGTTGGCCGGAGTGGGAAATACTAGCGGTAAATACCGGTAAATACCGCCTGAATAATTTTTTAAGAAAATGGGAAATAGTAGAAAATGCAGGGAAATACTGTGATATATACTACGTCTCCGTGAATATTTTCAGGTATTGCCTAGGTGTTTCCCAAGTCTATTAAAGCATTTCCTTGTACCTCCCTGTACATCTTCAGTACTTCCCAGCATTTACAAGTATTTCCCAGTATTTCCCACCTGGGCGGGAAATACTGACATTTGCCGGGAAATTGCCAACCCCGTTAATTTTGGGGGCTAAATCGCCCTCAGCCCCAGTGTATTTCCTATGCAAGACATATATAAATCAGTAAAAATGCCAGAAACCCAGATCAAGGTGTAGAGACAAAGAGACGTCAATTTAAAGTGATTTCATCTTGTAGAAAAGATTCAAAGGAAGATTATACATGTATGAGAAAAGGATGGTCTATACCTCTTTTCCCTAATGGTACTACAATTTACATTTTCAATTTGCCTCCTCTTTCAATCTTTATCGTAACATATCCGAACATAAATTTTCTAATCTTTGTAGATATATCTAGTGTCCTATTTTGTTATTCAAACTTGACAATGGATTATTTGTATCACCATGTAAAAATTAAACAGCACGGTTTCAAACTCTGGCAAAAGTCTCACAATCACATCCCTGATTTGCACCTCCGAACATGGAAGAGGTGAAGACACTTGCCATGACCCCGATACTTCACCGCTCATCTCTCTGTTGAACAACTGTCCCAAACACCTTGCGCTCTCTAGCCAACTGTGAAAATCTGTCGGTCAAAACAACCATAATAAGTTGGACGATGGTCTGACCTCAAAAGTCCGCGATAGGACAGGTGTAAGAATATTAGTCACAGGCAATGGTCATTCGCAGATGGCCAGAGCATATCATAGAACAAGGGTCAGTTTCCCCTCACAAGTACCTTGTCCTTCAGTTGGACGAGTTATCTGTGACATCTCAAAATAAATTTGTGTTCAATTAATAATCTTAAATCATCCTGACAAGATGGTTGATGGTCAGTGCTTGGTACTGCAAATGGCACAGGTCACAAACAGGCCAGACTGCTTGGTCGGATGTGGTGAATAAATATCTCTTATTTTGGGGTTTTATTTCAAGCCGGATGTACGTTTCACATGTAACCTTTATCTCACAGTTTTTCCTTGGAAAATTGAACTGTCTTTTTAATCCATGTAATCATACTATATCTGTTTGTAATCATACTACATCCCCTTATTTAGAGATTATGACCAGCGGAAATTAACTAGGTACCGGTACATGTATATCTATCAAAAGTTTTTGACCTCATGTGATGTGTATTTTTCTGCTTTGCTTTAATTAAATTGTCACAGGTCACACAATTTGTAGGAGCTGGTCTTAAAAAAGTTTACTCTGAATTTGATCAAAATTAATACAGATTAAAGTAATTGTGATTTTTTTTTGTCAGTACAGAGATTGTCTGAAAAGATTATCATATTAGTTTGTGTTCTGACTAACACATAGTAACACATTCTGCTTAGAACTACATATTATTTTTTCTTGACCAAATTAGTAATCTTCAGTTCATAACAAGCCAAAACTGAATAAACAGAGACTGAAATTAGTAATCATTATAAAAAAAAATAGTAACAGTTGGCAGCTATGGAACTGCAAATGGAAATAAAACCTACATTCACTATATTCACTTTAATTCAATTAAATTCAATTCAAACAGGCTTATGAGTAAGTTACTTGAAATAAATAGAAGCACAAAATTAGATCAGTAAACGTAACAGTACTTAGAATAAAAATATGAATTTTTGAAAATTGAAAAAAAAAATACATCAGAAAATTAGGCAACACTATAACATTCACTGTAACATTTCATTTGTTTTGTACACGAAATATTACAGTTTGTGTGCTTTTGGTGTCCAACAAGTCAAAGTGGTGCTATAACACTACACCTGTGCCCCTTTTTTCCATCTGAATCACTGGTCTCTTATTCAATTTTGAAACTTCTAGATTCAATGCTACACATCAATTGTACAAGGAAAACTACAAAAAGAAACACAAATACAGGGCTTTTAACATTTCTCTTCATTATTACTTGGAACAAATTTGTGTGGAAATTTCAAAATGAAAATTGTCACATTATGAGTGCTCAGGCAAATTTCCAGGTCAGTTTGTTCCAAGGCTTTAAGTGCATGTGAGTCCAAAATTGCGTAAGAATCTCTCATGTGATATTAACTCTGCGTGGTAACATCTCTACCAATTAATTAATCCAAGGACAATTCTGGGGAAAAATAAAGTTGAAACTGGCCTTGTGACAAATGTAACAAAAAAGGTGAAAATAGAAACAAACGCATAATCCAGTGCAGTGGCCTGGGAAGATTTTTATATTTAGAAGCGAGTTCACGTGAAGATGACAGTCATTGTCAATACACAATATTACTTTTGTAAAAAGTTTGAGTCATTCAAAATTGTTCTATTAATAAGGTCATGATCGATGATCATCTCTCTGGCTCACTCTCAATTTCAATAATATCCAGCTCACTCTATTTTGTGGTACTGCTCCCTTTTCTTTTCTTATTTTTGTAATTTCAAGAAATGATCCTAGAAGCTAGAATACATGTAGGTATTCAACATGAGCCAGTTTTTCTGGCAGAAGACATATTGAAGATTGTACCAGGGTTGGTGATATTTTTTTTTTACATTTACAAACAGAATTCGAATGTGTTTGAAATCTGATGTTTCTTGAATCAGATTTTTTAAATAACATACTGTATTTGGATTTTTTTAAAATCACTTTTTGTTTCTTTTATTCAACCTAAACATTGCTTATTACATCAGGAAAGGGGTTGATTTAACTCTTAACCTGCCAAAGTCGCAAATATGCACCATACAATGTCCACAGAACTGTAATTTCCGTGGCATGATACACAGTGTAACTTGAGTCTATTCGCCATTTCTTCAAGCACTTATTCCTCTAATTTTATTTTTTGTATTCCAAACAAAATATAAAAAAATATTCAGTTTTTCAAGATTTTCACAATATTGTCACATGACTGATTTCTTTTGAATTCCTCTGCATTTTAACATTTACATCAATGATTTTGTTTTCTTTGTTTAAAGGGACGCACCGCTCGTAATCCATGTACGTTTATTTACCTTACGCTTGCCCCTATTGCAAGGCCGTGCGTAATGTGAACTCTATGCTACATGTACGTATTGTTGTGGTGCGTAACAATCGTGGAGCTGCGAACAGAATTGCCGATGAGGGTCAGTTGGGCTTAGTTCGCCTTTCTTCGGGTGAATACGTGCTGCATAGGGAATTGCACATAATTCGTGCACGCTCGTTTTCCGAAAGTATACGGCATTCCCAAATATTACCTGAGTCGGGCCAGGTCCAAACACCCATGACTTGCGACTTTACGGTCCCTTTGAATCAATGACTTAAAGCACAAGTTTAGTTTTGGCAATTTTTCTTTTATTTGAAAGCTTTATGCCCAAAGGTCATACCACACAACAGAAATAACAGATTCTGAATGTCTGTCTTTAGTTTTTATTTAATTAACTCCGGGGGGGTGGGAGAGGACCAAGTTTTTTGACTATATTTTACATTATAGCATCCAAAGGGTTAATAAGGCATTAAAGTTATCTGAATTATACCTCATCAGAAAGACTCTGATCTTTCTGATGGGGTAAAATTCAAATAACCTTACGCCTTATTAACCCTTTGGCTGCTATAATGTAAAATATAGTCAAAATCCTCCGGGGGTCCCCCCACCCTACCCCCCCCCCCCCCCGCCCGAGATTTTTTAATTAATTAATATAGAAATAAAAATAAAGACATTCCGAATCTGTTATATCTGTGTGATATGACCTTTGGTCATAAAGCTTTCAAAAAAAAGAAAAATCGCCAAAACTAAACTTGCGCTTTAAAAGCAAGACATCTCTATTGCATGCCTACAAATTAATATTGTGTAAGACACTGGTGTATACTAAAATAATACCATTTAACATAACATTCTAATAGCAAAGTAGAGAAGCTAGAAACTCAGTTTGGTTAGAACACAAACTGACACTTCTAGGTATGGGAATGTAATTTTATTTGCCAACATGATCTTACAAAATCTCACGCACAAATTATAGTACTGTGAATGGAACATAGCTAGCATCCAGCCAACCTAGTGGTTTGGCCTTTGACGTTTACTTTATTTTATGTGACGTCCGTTTGACGAGAAACAAATTAAGACCTCACGACTTTCCCTCTAGTGCTCCTCACAACTCTGTTTGGGTTCAATACGTGTGTTTGGCAATGTACACAACTGCTTTAATGAAGCAGCACATATGGGCTTTATTATCATACTGCTTGAAATTCTCCAAATATTGTTCCTCCTCATGCATGGCTTAGTACTGTCTTGTAATACTGTATATACAATGCAATATTGCCTGGGAAGAACTCACAGATTGTTTTTATGTCCGTTATAGACAGTGATGTGTCCGAGTCCAGTAAGTCCGAGTCCGAGTCCAAGTCCGGCGAGTATGAACTTCGAGTCCGAGTCCGAAGACCGAGTCCGGCAGTTCGAGTTCCGAGTCCGGCACAGTGCAAATGTTATTACATAATTAATTGAAAGCAACTATTCATTCAAAATACAGTAAAAGCTTTTGTCTATAGTGGCCAGGGAAACAAAAAATGTGGCCTTTATAGACAGGTGGCTGCTATAGACAGGTTCTTTAACACATGATTTGTCTCCAAGGGAATCATTTTAGTAGCCACTATAGACAGGTTGGCTGCTACAGAGAGGTGGCCGCTAAGACAGGTTGGACTGTACATGTATCTGTAGGGACCTACTTACTAAAGAATTATTCAAATGAATCAACACATCATTCAATTTCAAAGTAAAAAATAACAAACCTACAAAATAATTACAAGACGATAGTATGTAGTTATTTTAGTTTTAAAATTACATGTAGTTTATCAAGAAAGCTCTTGTATCTGTGTCTTTAGAACCTTTAGAATGCAGCATCAATCACTTCGTAACATTTTCACTTGTTTGTCAACACCCTCCTTGTTCTATGAGCAAAATTCCCACAAAACCTTCAATATGTGGAAATGTTATATGAGAAAATATTTTGCTAGATTGGGTGAACTAATACATAAAAGTGTAATTCAGCCACACAGAACTGTCTGTAACTTGAGTTACCATAATCTTACCAAAACATCTTCAAAGAAATTAAATAATAAATTTGGAGATCAACAGTACTTGATACATTTTAAAAAAGTTGAGAGGTACTATCCTTTCAAAGTGGCAGTGACAAATTTCAAATTTTTGCTTCATCATATTTCTCAGTTTGTTCAGAAGATACAATTTTATTGATTGATTGGGCAGCAAATAGTGTATTGGGCAGCAAATACTGTATTGGGTGGCAAATTGTGTATTGTGTAGTGTAAAGTGGTGTGTATGTACACACACATCATGTGTAATATGTACCACGAATGGAACGTGAGATCTGTTTTGATACCGGGTTAGGATACGAAACTCAGTTTCGGCAAGTGCAGTATAGCGCCAATATGCCCCGGTCTCGAGCCGGACTCGACCCCGAGTCATCAAGTCACAGGCCCCGAGTCCGAGTCCGAGACCGAGTCATGAACCTTCGAGTCCGAGTCCGAGATCGAGTCCGACAAAAACGGACTCGAGTCCGGTCTCGAGTCCAAGACCGGACTCAAGTCACACATCACTG
This sequence comes from Eucidaris tribuloides, assembly GCA_001188425.1. Classification (NCBI taxonomy): domain Eukaryota; kingdom Metazoa; phylum Echinodermata; class Echinoidea; order Cidaroida; family Cidaridae; genus Eucidaris; species Eucidaris tribuloides. The sequence goes on along the minus strand of JZLH01S0028040.1, from coordinate 14,290 downwards.
GTTATAGAAATGCAAGTGATAGATGTTCTAGGGAAAAAACACAGAGTGGCATGGTGTGATTTTGTCTCCGAAATCGTAAAAGAGCGCCCATAATTTGCAAAAGAGCCCTCCTAAATGGCCACAGAGTTCAATACAAAAGAGTATGTGAAATGCACTGAAACAGGAAAAGTAGCCTCTGTGAGGAAAATTATTGTTCTCTGATTATATTCCTACAAATGTGTGTGTGTGTGTGTGTGTGTGTTAGGTGTGTGTTTTTGTGTATACATGTTCATGTGTTTGCAGTATATGTCTATATGTGTGTGTGTCTGTGTGTGTCTGTATGTGTCAATCTGTGTGTGTGCGTGTGCGTGTGCGTGTGCGTGTGCGTGCGCGTGCGCGTGTGCGTGTGTGTGTGTGTGTATGTAGCAGGATGTGTGTGGGGAAAGAAGTAATCAACATACCACATGCAACACTGCACATTCCAGTAATTTGCTATTTCCAATTGGACACAACATTCAGCTTTATGATGGATTATTGTCAACAAACCTATTATTCAAATTAGGTTACCATTTGATTTATGGTAATGGCTGCATTCCCTATGTCATTTCAACGTTTAAAGATTCTTGAGAATTGGGCTAATTGAATGCATTATGCTTCCTTGCAAATATTCTCCAGTTTATGAGGATATTATAGACTGGTTGATCATGTTTTTCACCAAATTCTGTAGACATAACATGTACATGACACTACAATATATTTTGTTGCTGTGTTTGTAAATATAAAAAATAAGTGGTAAACTGCATCAATTCTTCTATGCACAAAGCAACTACATTTACATGTATCTCTCTACATAGACAACGTGACCACCCATAAAATATGACTCCCTTTGCCACACGATGACTACCCATTTTCACATCATGCGAAGATGGACCATATAACAAAGATACATCTTATCTATCTTGGTGATCAAGTTGGGCTGGAAAATACAATGCAACCAGTCATTGGAAATATTTTAATTTTAAATCAACTGAACCACTCTGATACAAACATTGTATGCTGAACATAAAAAAGATCATTCATGGGTGTAGATGATAATTACATATCGATTTTGGATTTTTCCTTTTGATGTTCAGTTAAACAGTAAGGGGGGGGGGGGTACAAATACGAATCATGATCTCCATGAATGATCAGCATTGTTGTTCAAAGGATGCATTGTTTTTCTTAATCCATTTTTCATATCCAGAGTAAACAGGAATCCATAAGTTGATTTCACCATTTTATTGTCAAGAGGTAAAAACACTTTTGCATGATTTGCATGATTTACATGTACATGTATGCACAGTATCCTCCCAAAATATTGTAGAGTGACCACAAAAGTATGGTCACAAGACTAAACACGTTGTAAACATGTCAAAATGTTCAATGCACAATCACAGGTTACTACGGCCTTCTAAAACGTCCGACGGTCTTGTTTCTTCTTTACTATTTATTGACTACAGGTTTGAAATGGCAAAACAAATGTAATTTTGTTATCTTTATTATGGTTCAGCTATCTACTAGTGTATTAACAGCTCCTACAGTGTATCTGGTGATCATACACAAAATCCTAGTCACAGAACCATCCTCATTTCCCAGAAAACATGTGTCATACCTACAAAGTAATACAAATTATATGTACACAAACACCCGACAGCAACATGACACTTGCATTAGATAATGGTTTATGATTATCCATCATCATCATCATGGCACCTCAAGACAACATTATCAAAACCTTCATTTCTATCATCCTCAATCCCATCACCATCTACTAATGACGTCCACCCACAACACGCTCCACAATCAATAGAGGCATTATAATACTCAGTGATACAATGGACAGAGCTACATTACATGCATCTTCTAGCACTTAAGCCTCATCATCACGCCACTGGAGAGGCATTTCAACATCAGAGATCTCACCTAAGTAATAGAGTCAACAAAAATATCAGCATAATAATAATCTATTTACATATATACTTCCTGCATTATTGGCTAAAACTATACTGTCTACTGGTAATCAAATTAAATAATAAGATAATATAGAAGCATCAAAAAATAAACTATATGAACAAAAATACATGTAAGGGGATACCTCCAAGGAAGCATAATATATATGGATCACGTACTGCTTGATTATCAACATACTTAAAGTTTTACACAACACATCACACACACACACACACACACACACCACACACACCACACCACACAACACACACACACACACACCACACACAGCACAACACACACAACACAACATCACACACAACACACAGCAACACACAGCACACACAACCCAACACTCCACACCACACACACATATTACGTAGAACTGCCGCCAAACGGGACGGTAAAACAAGCACAACAACACACTCCGTAATAACAACATGCAATGCGAGGAACACCACGCCCATGTACAACATGCAATCGGGAGTTTGTGTAGTGTGAGATCTTTTACCGGTAACACGGGACGTTGGGGGGCATCGACAAATTTGGCCATTTCTAAGTCTTAGGCCATCTACTGATTGCTGGCCATGTTTAAAAGAGGGACCGTCCTGTTTCGATCGTCCCGAGATCTGAATGTAGAGTGTCATACTTCGTCCCCGGTGAAAGCGATTACACACCATCACACCACACCCACACACACACACACATCACACACACAACACACACACACACAGTCAACAGCCCACATACACACACACAGCACAACACACACACACACACAACAGCTGAAACACACACATAAAGCCCCTGCATGGACAGAAATAGAAAAAACCCCTTTAACCTAATTTTAAAAATGGGCCTAATGCTAAACCATAAATAATGCCAACAGAAAAATCCTGTGTGTGTAAAATGAGAGAAGCATTTTTTCTTCGCTAATCTGTAGACATAGGACTGCAACAGTCCAATTTGTGAAGTATTTGCCTGTAATCTCAGACTAGCTATCATCCTCCCGGCTAACTGTTGATTGGCCCTCCTACAGTGGCGCTTTAATACTACAGGCTAACACATATCCACACAAAGTTAAAGTTAACAGAGAAGCGCCAGCCAACTAACATAAATTAACGAAGTAAAAAGCATTGTCAGTAATTCGTAGAATATGGTACATCGTACAAAAACAGCCTAAATGAGGTCGTGTGATACTCACCCTCAGCAGGCCTATAAATAGTTAATGTGTGTTACATTACGTCTTTGCAAGTTTATGTAGGGATAAAACTTGCAGAAACAGCTATAGGGGGAGGAGCTATCAATTATAACAGTGTCAATACCAACTATGTGGTACGCCTCAGTTATTGTGTTTCGCGCATTTTCCGACGCGCTGGCCCACGCGCGCACTTAAATTCCTGTCTCAATTCCTGACTGATTTCAAGCCATGACACGACTGAACAAATCCTAACACAGTCCGATATATTTTACCCGTAATAAAAATGAACTTAACAACATCTAGATGGAAATATTCATCATTCCGCAATTTAATTTGAACCTGAATGAGATATTTTTGCCGTAAGAAGGAACATAACTCCCTTCAAGAAGCTGTAAAATTCAGTAAAATTTTGGTTTTAATTTAGTTGCATGTAGTCCTCCATTTATACTTAATCTCAGTTTTTGATAAAAATGAACTTTACTAATTTGTACACTGTACGGAGTCTAGACAACTTTTTCATTGAGCACATGTCAAGTCCGCAACGAAGATTTCGAATATAATGCGGAAGACAGTGTAGAAGGGTTAAGTTTCATCCAAAATTTGGCGACATTGTTTGTCGATGTCAAATGCACAAGTTATTGAAATTACGTCTTATTTGTAAAGTGTAGTCACATGGGCATAAGTATGTGTATTATAGATTAATGTGGGAGTATTTTGTATTCCCGTAGACTGATAACGAATTCTTAAGATTTAAAGTCTAACTGGGCACATAATTAACGCGAGTCGATTGAACGAACTTATGCGCCGATACGGCCGTCGTCAGTTCAGCGCACACCGCCATGAGACTACCAGCTCCGAGGTGCTTTTTAAAGATTATGGCAAAAATTTACGCAACCAATATTCGTAATTTTTCCAAAAGTTTGTAATTTTGTGTGCATACAGCGTTGTATCTTATTTTATATGTTAAATGATTATATGTGCTACGCTAGTTAATAGATCAAGAATGAATAAATGCATACTTTAGGTAAATTATTGTTTTAACAATGACCTATTTTTTGTTTGAAATGCGAAAAGACTAATACAGATGTTACACAGCCGAGTAGAATTGCTGGTTAGCGCAGATATTTTTCCATAGTGTTTATTGGTGAGATTATGCAACTCGTCAATCTCAGTTATTGATTAAGTTGAACTCTTCATTTTAAATTTACTTCAATTTAACCATTTATATTTTTTTGGGGGTGTATTTGCATGGAGCAGGATGCTGGGACGTCAGTGGAGTAATGGTACTGTGTACATGTGTGTTTCATGTTTGGAATGGGATAGAATTGTAATGGGAGTAATAGCACAATTTAGCATGACAAATTATGCATTTTTATATTTCCAATGCAGTTCAGAGAGAAAGAAAATAAAACTCTGCTCCACCGAGGATTGGAGTTTGCAATAAGTTAAACTAAATTTCAGAAACAGATTCGTCTTGATGTATATCATGCCATTCCTGGCTCGATTGAAGAAGCAAGGTATCTGACCCCATATTCATGATGTTGTAACAGTTATATACCTTACAATCTTTCCAGCACAGTTTGTCAAAGTAGATATCATTTGTACAGTCATTTCCGTGACTTTGTTGTTACCGTTTCTAAGTGGGAAATATTGTTTTGGTGACTCTGTGTGTCATGTGGTACATGTGAGATGTGTTTGATTTGTGATTGAAATGTCAATTTAGCAGTTTTGCATTGCATGGAGAATCAAATGATCGTTGTCTATAAAGTATAATGTAGAACATTTTTTTCCATTGACGAGGTCACTATTCTAAAGTCCTGATTACATTAACTCAATAGACTGTGCCCCAGTCCAGTGAATCTAAAATCAAACTAGATATTATTCAAACTGATTTAATTATTTAATCAAGACATGAATAAGAATAACTGAAATAAATAATTGGAATTAAGGCCCGAGGCTAGGCCACTAGTGCCTAGGCAAATTTGCCTAACCCAATATAGCTAGCCATAGCCTAAAATGTGTCTAAAGTTGGTGCGTGTGTTTTTAAAGTGACAAAACAAATAAAGATCCTTTTAAACTCTTTATCTTGAAGTTTTTGAAAAATAAAAGAATTGATTCAATCTGTTAAATTCCCCTTCCCATTTGTCAGGGTATTGTTTCCGACATACATTAATGTTAAACTTAATTTAAAAAATATAGGGTGATCAGTAAATAGTTATTATTTTTTTAGATAAAAAAAACTAAATTCTACTATTTTCACTATTCCTAATATCATTATTCCGCGCACCTGCCACTGACACCCCACCCCCCGCCCCCCCCCCGCCTACTGCAGCAAACACATACACGTAACATTACTGGGGCACGTGTAAATGTGAATCTCTAACCTACATTGGCATGTGTAACATCCAATTCAACAGACAATGAGTTAAAAAATTGCAATTGAGACTGAAAACTGAAATTACAGAAGTCTTAATAAATTTGTGAATTGTTCCCTAACAAATGCAAAACGAAACCACGTCGGAAAACTGTCTGGGTTTTTATAAAAAACGCGTGAAAATGAATGCTTTTTCGACTAAAAATATATCTACGTGTAATACCCCTCTCTGTCGCAGGATCAGGTGAAGCGAAAGCTGATTAAAATATGACTTTATTTTGTCACTTACTCATATTAGCGTTGTTTACAACATTGTCAATCTGACAATTTTATAAAGAACTTAACTTTGGAAAAAACATCCATGTTATATTCGGCAGTTATCTTAAATTCACAGGGAGAAGCTGTTTTTGATTTCGCATTAGCATAGCAACGACCTTAGCAACACTTAAGAAAATGAGCAACGCTCAGCTAGCGAATATACCGCAACCCGTTCGGGCGCCAGTTTTTGCGGTATGCATAATTGGTAACCCCAAGGAATTGCACATAACGATACATACCACGCGGTGCGCAACACAGTTCGGTCGCTGCCATGCATGTCACCTGGTCACTCCTCTGCAGTGCACTGCAAATCGATTGGTTGGCAAGGAACTCAAATATCTAACTATGCCCGTTATTGCTGCGCCTTCCCCTTAAATCAAAGAAATCAAGTCACTTCGTTAATTATGCATGCAATGTATAGAGATTGATAATGGTGGAATGTTGCTTGGTCATGGCACCACACCATGCACACTGGGTGACCTCTGGGCATTCATTCCATCTTTCATCCATCAAGTCCATAATAGATCCCTGGCCATCAATATTACCAGCCAATAAGTCATAGTTAATGAAGCCATTCATGATATCGCATCATCAATATAGTGTCTCCTCATGTTATCAGTATTAGAAGCAGAGAATTATTGATATTCGCTCATGTCCCTGACCATGGAACTGTGCTCTAACCGGTAATTTCACAGGGTTTATATTCTCTCAATCTAAAGACTTAAAGATGTGCCAGAAAAAAAATAACCCTTCATTAAGTTCATCTACAATACCAAACCGTAGCTTAGTACTACAAATGGTGTCTTGAAAGTTTGAGATCCATAGTCTGATTGATGTTTTATGAGAAAAACTTAATAACTACATGTTACCAGAATGTGTTCTTCTGGCGTCAATTTGGCTCAAACTCCGAAATCGGTTATTTAATCCGCAAACCACGTAGACGCACGATGTTAAACTCTAAACCTCCGCACACTACGCTAACGCTATCGACAGATTTTGGAACGCAATTCATCATTTGATTCACATTTTGAAATGCTTGCTTATAATTGAAAAAGGATGATCCAATTTTACAAAAAACTCAATAGTTTACTCCAAACTCTAGAGATTAATTTATATAAGCATCACATTGGATATATTTCAGCTATTTCATTCATTAGGTGTTTTTGACGTCAAATAGACACAATCTTTACAACTGCAAAAATTCTAATACATTAACGTGATACTATCCTAAAAAATCTAAAATTCTTAACTTAGTAAATTACAACTAAGACTCCTACCATAATAGATTTTTTATTTGTCGCTGCTGTATTTCAGATGTCAACCATCCCTTTTGAACATTGTAATTCCTTTTTTATCACATACTCTACGAACTGTGTATAACGTATGTCTTCTTCATTGAAACTCGCAAGACAAGACAGACAATAGACAACCCACAACAATGCTTTTCGAAGCATTCCATTCACAATGTTATCAATCTGAACAACATTTATCAGAAGTGTCCGTATACTTTTAAAATCTGGCAATAACCATGCTCACACTGAAACTTTTTTTCCTACGTGTTTTTTGAAGTAAATACACTTTTCCAATTTATTGCCCTAATAAAACATTTACTTGGCCCAGATAAACATTTTAATCGAAAACAATTAACTTTCTTCACTAATCTAACAACAAGCCGCGTTTATAGAATTATGTTGTTATTAATTCTGGAAAATGATTATGATATAAAGAGTCATAAAATTGTACATAACAATAATAAACTGAATAGTATGAATAAATAACACAAAATTAGACAAATTTGTTCCAGGTTATGCAAGAATTCATGTATGCAAATTTCATGAATACAAAATTTGACTTGCTCCAATTTCTGCTAATATATATTTTTAGCATTATTTTTAGCTTAACTT